>JAWZYT010003538.1:152500-207500 GCA_034508575.1 Petrolisthes manimaculis | reverse complement strand
AAGGAAATGTCACCACCACTGACTTCCATAATCTCACTGCTAAGGTTGGAAGTTATGCAAAGTTTATATTTCCACTTGCCAGAAACTTGGCTGTCCAAGAGAATTATTTAAAAGTTTTTCATTCCCACGTCGTGTTTTCCTTTTCCGTACCCCCTACCCCCCCTACCCCACCCCCGTAGCTCAACTCTCTTGGCACAAATTTACTAAGATTTTCCCTGAGCATTTGTTTATGTTGACATTTCCAAAACACTGAACCCAGCCTTCAGTCGCTTTCTTTCCGTAACTATATTTTCTTTACACATGCATACACATACATGCTGCACGCCAACACATACATGCAAGTCCATACATACATTTTCTTGCATAGGCTTTATATTTATAGTACACATACAAGAATGCATATGCAATTAGACTTACATACATACATACATGCATACATACATTCATACTTACCTACATACATACATTCATACTTACCTACATACATATATAGTTAATTCAACTAAGATGAAGTATTGAATGAGGAATTTCAATTATTTTTATTTTAGATATTTAGTTCATTTCATAATAACTATGACATTATTTGCAAACGAATCATACACATGATTACCCATACAGTACAATTGTGCATTGCAGTGGTATTATTGCTTGGCGAGTACGATAGCTGACTACAAGAAAAATCACACACTCCTTCTTACAACCTTAAGAGAGAAGGAGAGAGAGAAAAGGAAAGAGAGAGAGAAAAGGAAAGAGAGAGTAAAAAACAAAGAGAGACACTACAAACCAGGCTGACCACCTCGTTTGTAGTGGCAGCTTGCCCGGTCCTACTGTGGAGTTGTTAGAGATACACACACGTCCCTTCCTCTAGACAGTCTCGGGGGAAACAGACGGGACAGAAACAACTGCAGCGGAGATACCAACTACCCTTTTGGAACCCAGGCACACTAAAAGGGGTTCGAAGCTGATGTTTAATAATATATATATGTTGGTGGTGAATAAATGAGAAACGAACCATATCTTTTCCTTCAATCTGCACAGCAAAAGTACATCATCTCTTATGTTATATATGTTCGAGTTTTCTGTTTGCCGTCACAGGTTGAAGTGATATGAATTTATTCTATAAATCGTCGAAGAAGATAGTTTCTTGCTGCCTGTAAGTCCACGTTAGTCTGACGAGAATACTAACCAGTTTCATTTATTGCATTCAGTGTCCAAATTTTACCTACCACTGCGAGAGAGAGAGAGAGAGAGAGAGAGAGAGAGAGAGAGAGAGGAGAGAGAGAGAGAGAGAGAGAGATAAAGTGTTAGATGGAGAGATAAAGTGTTAGAGAGAGATGTAGGAGAGATTAGAAGAAATCTTGGAAATAGTACAGAAGTAACCGACAGTAGACAGTAAAGAAAATGAGACGGTGATGATGAAAAGTGAAAAGTTAGTGATATTGAACATAATAATGATGATTAAGATTGATGCTACTGATGGTAAATAATGTGATGACATCCCACCATTAGTATTTATAAACAAACTTTAATTGTACTTTTCAGAACAACGGATGGACAGTGAGGGAGCCACAACATTAAATAAGTAAGTACATGCAAATATATCACATCACAACATATCATATCACTGTTATATCACAACATATTATATCACATCACATCACATCACAACATATCATATCACTGTTATGGACACTTAATTTTTTATTTTATTTTTTTTATTTTTATTTTTTTTTAACAAAGATGAGGACAAAGGCCACAGGCCCGCTTACCGTCCTCATCTACATAGTACAGTGAGAGAGTGGTCCAAAATCATGTCCAATTTCGTTCATGGTATAGCCAGGAGGAATCAGAAACCTTCAATTTACATACACGATCACAGAGTCCTTCAATTTTTTTCCTCATATTCATCTGCATTATACAGGCACCTTGTCTTTTTCATGTCAGTCGTAATTTGTGAAAGTTAAGGTGAAAACATCGTTAATATTCTTACCCTGCACGGTAAAAAAATCGTTCCTTTTATTCCAAATTCGTGATCCGCACTTCGACACGTATCCTATTCACGTACAGTACAACCAGGCCACGGGTAAGCCTCTTAGTGTGTGAATATATTTTACTGACAGTAGCCTACCCGAGAGATGTGAATAAATATATCTATATACATACACATTCAGGCAGGCGTAGCTCGGTGTAATTATTTTCCTTCCCCTGTCCCATCCCATCCCATCCCTTGCCATCCCATCCCATCCCTTCCCTTCCCATCCCTTCCCTTCCCATCCCTTCCCTTCCCATCCCTTCCCTTCCCATCCCTTCCCATCCCATCCCTTCCCTGTCCCTTCCCTTCCCATCCCTATCCCTTCCCTTCCCTGTCCCATCCCCTTGGTCAGAGTAATTATACATACAAATATGGAGATGTTATCAGAAGATTTGTGGAATGAAATGGGATATACGAGAAAAGAGTAAATTGAAGCGGGAAAGGAAGTGTTATTATGAATGAGTGTGTACAGTCACCGTATTTTTGTTTTTGTTTTTTTCATTCAGAACTTCACTTGGATCATTTTGCTGATGATGGAGGGTTGGTTTAATTACATTTCATTGATCTTTCGTGGATCTTGGAGGCAGGTAAGCCATAGTGACGGGCAACAATTGATTTGATTTTAGAGGAGAGATCCGGATTTCGATTTGGATCCAGGATTATTTAATATATATGTTAAAACTTTGGGTGAAACAATAATGGATTTGCCCGGAGACTTTCGCCACTTTCAAAATGAGAGTGGAATATTGTTGGGCTTCCCGTATGTTGTTGTTATGTTTGTTTTTGTGTGGATGTGCATTGTACAACAAGAATGTAAATCTACGTATGCACTGTCACTCGAAAAAGAATTAAATTATCCTTATGATTACGTGGTTATGTTAAGTATATGACACATGTACACCCGACCACAGTAACATGACGAGGAAACAGGAGTCATACTGTTGGTCTCCACATCCACCAAACTCCACAAAAGAACAGTTTGCTTTAACTTTACGTACGGTACTGTACGACACAAATAGACCCCATCCCCATGAGTATTACCAGTAACATGCAGTGCTATGAATGTATGTGTAGGGTCTAACGAGGAAGTGGTTAGGGAAAGAGCCAAACTAAAGCTGACCCATTCCCAATTGATGAAGGACATTACCCGAGTGGTTAGGGAAGTGGTAATGGTATGATGGGATGGTATGGGTGTGTGTAGTTCATTGCATTATGCCCATCATCAAGGGAATTGGATAATGCCCGCTGCCTCACGTCATCCCAGTGCCAGTCCGCCATTATGGCACCGTGTTATCTGTTTATGTAATATGTCGTGTATGATGTAAATGAAGTAATGGTGATTGAGCATGTTCTGTCTAGTATAACGGATGTACATATATGCACACACATATATATTATACTGTGAATTTTGTCTATAATGATTTGTGTCGATGTAGTGATGAACATTGTTTATGAATGGAACTGTTCCGGTATTGCCTCGTACCATTTCTCACCTGTACTGTATATGAACGAACAAATTTGACAGAAAAAGAAATTTACAGCTATTCATTAATGAATGCCTACTGTATATAGAGAGATACATAAAGTAATAGGTATGTTGGTAGATAGGTAAGTATACTTATGGGGCAGTTAAGTAGGATTTTATGTAGGTTATCTTAATGGTTTTATTACTAACATTAATGCAATGTAGTCAATACAATAATTTTCTATAGGGTCTATATATAAAATCAACTTTCATGTAAAGGCAACTGAAAGCATGGGTTCCGGTCCGTGTGAACCATTAACCTCAGTTATTTGTCAAAATTCTTCGTCCGTTTGACGTGCCGTAATGTAAACTTTTGTAGACTGCACTTTGTATGTGTGTTTGTAAATGTTGAAACGTGTGAGAGTGTCTATGTGTGTCACAAACTTTTGTAGACTGCATTTGTGTGCGTGTGTGTTTGTGCATGTGTGTGTGTGTTTGTGCATGTGTGTGAGTATGTGTGTGTGTGTGTGTATGCGTGTGTGTGTGTGTGTGTGAGTGTGTGTGTGGATATATTTACTGTATGTGTACGGTCGTGGTTCCATGATTTAAAGTTCCTGCCCACTCATAGCTCACTATACCACAACACCATCTGGCACTGCAGCTCGTAACTACAACCCCCCTGCTACTCTCCTCAACTCGTGAATGTTGGACCACTGTTTTGGGAACCTCGGGGTGATGATGAGGATTTGGGCAACATTATGGACCAGGCAGGGTATACGGTGTGGTGAGGGTGGGAGGGAATAGGAAAATTAGGACACGAATGGTCAATCTTTTCCCACACGGAGCCAAATGTGTTTTTTATTTTTCTTGTTCGTATATTTAAGCATCAGGTGCCTCGTTTTTTTTTTAACTCATTTTCTAACCTATTCATATGTCTTTGCCTGCATATGGTGGGATGTTTACTTCTATACACCTCTTATGTTACTCTTGCCTGTCGTCTACTGAATTGAGTATATGTAAACAAGTATCCAGAGCGAAATGTTTGTTATGGAAGGTATATACAGACAGTACAGTACACTACACGGTCTACGATCGCGAGTGGGAAAAGCGAACACCAAGCCGCTACGAAGAGCCGAGTGAATTTAGAACCCAATTTCATAGTAGCCGCATTTTGTATCGTTCCTCCTCAACCACTCATCCCATGCAGTCCCTCACACACACACACACACACACACGAACCCACACACACACACACACACAGTCAGAATTCACACACACACACACACACACACACACACAGCCAATACCACAGTGCATCACATACCCTCAATCCACCACCAAATGCAATCCTCTAAATCATTGCACATCCACACCACATAATACCACACCCCACATCACATATAATACCCCAAAGCTGAACCAAACTTCAATCACCACCAACCAATATACACTCCACAAAATCAAACCACCACACCGCGTTCAATCAAGGGCAAACTAACTAACCCATGGAGTCTAGTTCGCGTCCAGCTTGTGTTTACTAATTGCCTGTGGACTTCCCCTAGATCTGGTGGATTAGAGGGCCGTGTGTAGCTTCGACAGACTCCATCCTCCCTGGCAATACAGATAAAGGAGGAAGCTTTTGGTGGTTGATCTCTCGTGAGTCAAGGCGGCAGCAGCGTTGGTAGGTTGGTTGGTTAGTTGGAGCTGAATATCTATTTGTATATTATAAAGAGTTATGTTCGAGGCTTTGCTTTGGCATATGTAATGAATCTCGCATAATTATGGCAGTGTGTGTGTGTGTGTGTGTGTGTGTGTGTGTGTGTGTGTGTGTGTGTGTGTGTGTGTGTGTGTGTGAATTATTTGTTTGCTTATTTATTTGTGAATTATTCGTTTGCTTATTTATTTGTGAATTATTCGTTTGTTTATTTATTAATTTTGTTGTTTAGGTTTTTGAAGCAAACGATGATACAATACCTCAACTATCTATATCTGATCTAAATATATGTCCATTGAGCACGAGAGAAAATATCTGTGTCACAATTGTGGAAGGGAAAAAAGTTTGCACGAAGTATGATAAAAGAAAAACAGATACCGGTAGATAATTGAGTTTGGAACTAGGAGTGTCGGCTACGATCACTACTCCTCATCTTTAATTAAATGAAAGAGTATTATTATCACCATCACCGTTATCTTCATCACCATTATCACCATCACCATCATTAAAACCCTTACCACCACCATCACTATCACCATCACCATCACCATTATCACCATCATTACCACTATCACCATCACCACCATCACCACCATCACCACCATTACCACTATCACCATCACCATCACTATAACCATCACCACTATCACCATTATCACCATCATCATAACCATTATCACCAACATCAATGCTCCGGTTTCAATGCATAGTACGTAGAGTCTGGTATTGATTGGGTTCGTTTAATAATAGAAGGAATTATTGTCCAGCTATAACAGGCTGCCATGCACAGTATTCCAATGCCGGAATTAAAAACTGGTACCGAGTTTGGAAAAATTAAATGATAAATTAAATAAGTCGAACCGGAAGGGTAGTAGTCAGTAAAGGATGTGAACATGTTTCTGAATATGAAAAAAAATTATATATATATATATATATTTTTTTTTTTTTAACAGGAAGGGTTGTAGTAGGAAATGTGTACAGTACATGTTTTGAAAAATGAATATCTCTTTATTTTATTTCTAACATGAAGGGTTGTAGTAAGAGATGTATGTGTACAGTACAGTTGGCGGCAAAAGTCGTGTCACTTCACCTCACCTGCTTCACCAAGACGTGTAGTGTTCATGGACTCCAGAAATATTTACTCACGTTTTCTCCACCTAATAATCTCGAGTCTATGAACATCGCGTGCCTCGGTGAAGCAAGTGAGGCGACAGGACTTTTGCCGCCGACTGTACATGTTTTGAAAAATGAAAATATCTAATTGCTTCGAACAGGAATGAACTTAGTCAATACCCAAAGAGGTTTAACTAGGTCACTACAATGGGTGTATAGTGTACAGCAGGCCACGGTGGGAAGGGAAAAGGCTGATTTTTATTTTAGGATTCCTGGACCACAAACTTTAGACCCCCAACGCAGAATATAAATAAGGTCAACAAACTAAAACTCAAAAAAAAAAAAAAAAAAAAAACACCAAAAACACACACACACAACACACACACCAAAAAAACACACACACAACACACACAATTAGCAAAGAATTTCGACCATTTTATATTCATAGCAGAATATGAATCAAAATTTAAAAGGTGGAATTAATAATTACCTTTGCTTTTCATTTCCTGGTATCGGGTAAAAATCTTTCAATAATACTTCACACTGTATTACAAGATATACCTAAAAGCTTTCTGCAAGGATTGTACAACAGTTATTACAAGTATCTATGCAAGGTATAAGTGATGAGTGTGTGGATATGAATATAGCGACTACGTTTGTTGAGTTATTGAGAGTGGTTTTTGCTTTAGTATTTATAACTATTGATATTTCACACAGGTTGATATATTTTTACCAGAAAGATGATGTTCCTAGATAATGTAGAGACCCAGCAACGTGAAACTGTTATGTGTTAAGTGTTATAGGAACTCACTACGTCCTTAATGATATTCCTAGATAATGTATAGAGACAGTAACGTGAGACTGTTATGTGTTATGGGAACTCACCAAGTCCTTAATGATATTCCTAGATAATGTATAGAGACAGTAACGTGAGACTGGTTGTAGAGACTGGGGAGTACAGCTTCAATGTGACCGCTGGGTGTAATAGTGTACCTTGTTGTAAGCTCGTGTCAGTCACAAGTTCTGGTAAACTTTATAACAAAAGTATACTTGTCCTCGGGGCAGTATTACCAAGTAGGTATAGTTGCCTTCTAAAGTTTATATACGTATTAGAGTGACTTTTATTTGGGTGAACATACGACACTTTCCTTACTTTGACAAATGTTAGCTGTAATTATATATTGTTTGCAGTCAAGATTACACTTATTAAAGAACAACTGCCGTAAGAGGAAACAAAGGTTGGGTTAATAACTTGCGTGACATATATACCTGGTACCTTGGTGTGTATCGAATGTTTTGCAGATAACTGTACCTTAGAGTTTCTTGTAATATATACATACCTATACTTAATGTAGTATTGAGTAGTGTCTGAATGAGAAAGCAAGCAACTTATTGTTACAAATCTTTGTATTTCTCGGAAAATATTTTTACTAATCTGCAGAGAAATGGGAATACAATGTTAATGTGATAATTTGTTGTATTACCTTTCCGCACTTTTTATCATATTCCAGAACACAAACCTTCAAATAACTAAAGCTTACCCAAGGGTTGACCATTTCGTAACACTCCGATAATGGTTTTGGCAGAGTGTGAGTCAAAGGGCAATCCAGGTGGTGAGTTCATTAGTTCTCCCCGGGCCCACACCAACCATACCTTCTGCCATGGAGCCGAGGGTTTCCCAACTCCTTGGGTTGGTGTTCCTGCATTGCAGATATTACTCAGGCCGAGTAAGGCGAGCCACGTGTGCCCTACTTTATTTCCTTTACATACTGAGGAACGGTATGCGGAAGGTTATACATTCACTCATGTTTGTCTGTTTACTTGTCTGCTTGTTGGGTAGTAAGTTATTGAAGAAGATACAATGTACTAAGGAAATTACTGACTAATTATTATCAATAAAGATAAATGTCAGACAAGATAAAATAATAAACGATAAAAATAGGGAGTAAAATAAACTGTCTTTATAGGAGGCTGCATGTACATTAATGGTTTAGCTTTGTTTCTCATTTTAATTAATATCGTCATAACCAAATGTGCAAGAATAGCAACAAGACAAATAACTATACAACTCAGAGTATCTTGATAATAGACAAGTGCCTCGCTATGAACTCCTAATGCCCCAAGAAAATATCATTACGTTTATACCCAGGGACGAGGAAATAATATCACGTGAAGAGGAGAGAGAAGGAGGAGGAGGAGGAGGAGGAGAGGGAGGAGGAGGAGGAGAAGGAGGAGGAGAGGGAGGAGGAGGAGGAAAGGGAGGAGGATGATGAGGAGAAAGAGGAAAAGGAAAAAGAGGAGGGGAGGAGGAGGAGGAGAAAGAGGAGAAGGAAAAAGAGGAGGGGAGGAGGAGGAGGAGGAGGAGGATGAGGAGAAAGAGGAGAAGGAAAAAGAGGAGGGGAGAAGGAGGAGGAGGAGGAGGAGGAGGAATAACCACGCACACCGCTGTGATGTGGATGAATGCAATGCTATCCACACTCTCAGCTGTTTATTCCCAGGCGTTATTCAGGCATCACAGCTCTGGTGCTTGGAAAGAATGTCATGCGCTGAGCAGTGGATGGGTGGGTGGGGGGGGGGGAGAGAGAATGGTCCTCACACCACTATGGAAAAATAGTTAATTGACTGACCGAGTTGTGAATAGGAATAATTTTATTAAAGTGGACGTCATGTGCTGAAATCAGTCGCGTGTTCGGCCACCTCCTCCATTCAAACACACGACTTATCAAACATATTACAGTCACGATTCAAAGTTATAATTATACATGTATCCTTCTTGATAAAATGGTGATAAAAAAGAGGGAACAAACTAGGATCTTTAAGGGGATTTGGAGGCTCCTGGTTCCTCCTATACCATTCTACAAACTCTCTGTCCTAGATACGAGTTAGCTATACCGAGGTTTTCTATTATTTTCGTATCACGGGTTGGAGCAATTAAGGACTCTGTGATCGTGTACTAGGATTGGTGGCTGCTGATTCCTCCTAACTTTGCCACAAAACAAACTCTTTCTATATAAGTGCTGTTTCGTGGCAATATCTGAAGAACTCATTTTACCTCCAATTTTCTGACCAGATCACCGTTCCTTTAATAGCCTCCAGTTCGCCGATCGACAATATCACAGCCCACTTATTTTTGAGCGACTGGACACACACGACAAATAGCCAATCACACAACTATTCGTGCCATCATCAAGCCAACGGGATGTCAAAAGATTGGATCTTAATTGAGGCAAGAAGAAAAAAAAATATATATATATATATATTTATATACAGTACATATTATACCTCGTGAGTGTGGTGTGATTCCAAGCTAATAAACACCTGACCAGTCACCGTAATCAGTGCATTTGGTCCCTCGTTCCTAATTACAGTGACGGAAATGCCGACCATATATTATTTGGCAGGACCGCACCGATGGCATACAAATTAACTGTCAGGATCGCCTCTCACAAAGCACCTGACAGTATTTAATGATGATAAAGGGACAGGTCAATCATTTACCTATTCATGCCACTAATGTTTTGAAATACATCAGGCCAGCCAGTCAATGTTGAGTAAATGCATGAGTGATAATTATAATGGAGAGCCTTTCGAGCACCAGTGACCTATACCTATCTATCAGCCAACAAAGAATAGGTGGGGTACAATTGACAGTCACGGGGCAATACAATAAGTATTTTATATAACCTTAGTGTGACGAGTCCTTAGCCTTCATGTGACGTGGGTAATTGAATGGGGTAATTGAATGAGATACAAATAACAGCAATACCAAATCTAAATGACTTAAACACACAGATTATGCCTTTGACCCGACGTGGAAGCAGTTGCAAAATGTCCTTAAGTAATGATACCTCCTTAAAAGGGTGATTTTATGTTCGGTAGTAACGTGGACTGGAGGCTGATACGTTCTTGCTAATGTAGTGGTAAAGTTCCACGGTTGGTCTATATAGTGTTTCCTTCTCTTTTTTTGTGAGTGTTTTGGGAGTATTGGGGTCGACAGCGATGGATTGTGTGTACGAAAATTATTATCACTTAGTTTCTCATATATCTCCCAAACTCATCCATGCATCGAAAGGTACATACATTACTTGCGGTCCAAAAGTCTCTCGGGTGTGATCAGTGGCCGCCAGTTGATGCATTTTTAGTTATTCTAAGGATCTCTTCGTGTGGTGCATGGTGCTTTAAAACCCTTCTCTGTATTCCACAACGAAGGCCTCATACATCCACCCTGCCTGCCCCGAAATGAAGACAAATGATGCCCCGCTAAAGATTCAGCCATATATCAAATTTCAGAGAGCTGATGTCGGGTACTTTGGGTGTGAGTGGCATGTGTCGTTCATCATCCCCCGAATCATTACCTCCCTCTACCCTCACGTAAGCTGTTTCAACCCACTCAACTATTAAACTTTTCATGGCATCCCAGACGTAGATATAATTATATATTGTAGATGTTTTCATGTGATCAAAATAAGTATTACGTATAAGTCCTCAATTTTCTCCATGAAGCATTAAGTGTTTTGGGACCGTACAGAAGTTGACAAAATATAAACACATAGATTGATTCTTATTCTGGTATATATATAATTTTGTTAGTAGGCTTTCTTTTTCCTCATGAAGCATCAAGCATGTGAGGTGTAGCAGTGAAGAGTGTATATATGACATCATTCTCTGAAGAGGAGCCATTAAAAGTGTATTTAACCTGACAAAATAATTCCAAGTATATACAATTTAAGAAAAAGCCACGACTGAGTTATTGTACTTGGGTACGTCCGTGTTATAATAATTCTGTCGTCCTTGTTATTATCTTAGTCATTCTAGCCACTCTTTCAAGAACACATTATCTTGAGAAGAAAGAAGTGCATTTCACAGGATTATGTCACGAGAGAAAAACAAACATTATCTTACGTGTGAGCGGAAAAATAACAGTTTATCTTCATCTTTGTGTGGCGCATCAATCTTGCCAATGCTGCTTAAAGATGCACCGTAACTCCAGACAAATTTTCGCCAATGCTCTGATCACGTGTCCATGTTGGTTCGTGGAAAAACGGTATTAATATTTTTCTCCCTCATTAATTTTTGCCCAAGGGAACTAAATCCTCCGTCAATGAAAATGAATCGCCTTGCTTTAACTCAAGCATAATATAGGAGACACGAAAAAAAAAATGTTGACATCATCAACCAAAAAAAGCTAAACATTAATCTGGAAAAAAGAAATATATATAAATATTATATATATATATATATATATATATATATATATATATATATATATATATATATATATATATATATATATATATATATATATATATATATATATATATATATATATATATATATATATATATATATATATATATATATATATATATGATTCTTGTGTGCTCTTTAAGTACCAGGGAAAGTGATCAAGATCCGACCCTGATCGTTCCAGTGACTTATATTAAAGGGTTGTCGTTGAGGTTGTGTTTTGTTTATTACAGAATAGCCTGCAGGTGTGATGTCAAAATAATTCCTAATCATATGTTACATTTATAATATTCTATTGCTTACGTATGTATTTATAGAGTAGGACATCAGATTGTCTTAGTGATATGTAATGGTTTGGTTGTCCTTGTTCGGAGTGTTAATAGCTGAAGCAATAGTAATTTTGGACTCCCCTTTCTTCACCTGTATAATTATGATCCCTTGAAATGCGATATAGGTTTCCCTGTTACATATAAAATATTATAAGTTCAAACATATTGTCCAAGTCATGACCGGCTGTTCTTGACATTTCCTTTTATATTGTGTAAGGGAAGGACTAGAGACATCATACGTACAGTCACGAGCACTAATAAGTATTCAGGTGTGCTTCGAGTACCTATAGAGACAGTAAATAAATGCACAATATGATCTCCATTGGAATTACTTCGTTGGTGAATTGGTCCGTTCAAAGTTTCAACCAAAGCTGTATACTTATCAGTGATTTACTCGTCACTGTACAATTACAAAAGGAAGCGAACCAACCTGAGATAAATGCCAGAGTCGCGTACCATTATTTAAAGTTCTTATAGTTTACGTGAACATAGACAAGTTTAAGAGATAACAAATAAACAGGAAGATTTAAGTGATTAAATTTAAACTTGTTGTGTGTACACTACCAGGTTGAAAGACAGGAATGATAAAGAAGGAATTTAATTATCGAAGAGTTTTCATAAAACTTCACATTTAAGTCCCAGAATTTGGCCAGTTTAAGGTTCGTTCCCAGGTCTCTTCACTCACCCTCCAGCCTTCCAATTTCCGCCCGGGGTGACACACGAGCCACCAACGTTAAGCACAGGCTCATCTCCCAACATTTTGCACCGGGCGCCAGGAACGTCAAGATGTGCGTCGTCACGTTCCAAATAGAAATCTTCGTGTACACTTGAAATATAAAACGAACTCCACTTTTCACACTTGATCAATAATAATGTGTCTTTCCTGTGTAGCCTATAGTGGTTTTGTTGTCATTGTGTGTTGCATCCAAAAAACACCTTGTGATCTGCTGTGCTCCTTCAGGCCTCAGCCACAGAGGGATAATGTGTCTAAAAATGAGATAAAGTTCACAGTGTAATTACTCTAGTTTGGGAACACAGTACACCGCGGCGCAAAGATAAACAAAATTATGCACAAACCACGTAACAAAATATTCACATCAGCATTCAAATTTCCTCGAAAAATGACTGTTTCAACCTTTTATGTCACTATGATACATTTAGTTAAGCAAACTGTGAGATATTTTACCGGTATACAATTTTGTAACCTTTTCACTTACTGTAGGACAGCCAACGTGTAGCCGTTCAGGCACTCATTTCACAGTCACTTTCTATTCCAGTATCGTATTGTTTTCCATAAAGATTACACGGCGAGTATTTCATCATATTTATTATATTCTTGGTGCTGTAAACATAATGAATGTATAACGAGTAGAGGCCTTTGTGACGCCAGAGGCAGAGTAAATTAAAATCCTTCATAACACTGCCAATAAAAGCCTTTCGTTATGTTGACAGTGGAAAACTGACTCTGAAAACTCATGTGAGGGTAATGTTCCAGTGCATGTTGTCGGCTGTACACTGCAGAGATGCTGTGTTGCAAGGCGGATACCTTTGTTCCAGTGCATGTCGTCAGCTGTACACTGCATAGATGATGTGTTGCAAGGCAGATGAATACCTTTGTTTACTTTCACTCGTGTAACAGAACTAAGTGTCATACAATGCACCAGTTCGTTATTAATCATTTTTTTTAACTGGTCGGTATCAGATGTCAGAGGCAGAGAAAAGTTCAACGTGATAGTGGTTGTGTCCGCTCGTACTAGAGGTCAATTTAAGTTTTTATATGTTTTATCTATTTACGTATTTTCATATTTAGTTTTTAGTTTAATTTGATATTATTTTTATTCCATTTCATACCGGTGAATTTGAGACTAGTGAGTATTTCAATCATTGCTACACAACTTTATATATGTACTAATGGATTCTGTTTCGTGGTAGTTGCAATAGCCTTAAATTCGTCGACAAAGTTGTATGACCCTAACTTTGATGGTATGGGTGTCACTAACCAGCTACACAAGGTTTTCATATACACTTCTGTTTATATACCTGTACTGCTTCTACCAGAGACATGCACTGAGGTTGTAACACAGACAAAACTTAAAGATCATACGGACAAATCTCTAGGAACGTAAATTACTCATAATTGACCCTCATTTTTACCAATATAATGACAAACTTATCCAAAACATCTCGTCTTTATTCCTGACCGTCATCTCTTACCAGAAGCCACCAAAAAGTTTGACGACTTTTCACTCATAATTCCCAACCAAGCTTCTGAATCCATCGATAAGTTGAGGTGTCTGCTTCACTATCCAACATACAAACAAACAAGAGCGATACTATGGCCTAAGTTAAGCTTCGTTTACAAAGGTAATTTTTATACTTTGCCTCAAACCAAACTGTTATATTGACATCTGGTGGCAGCGGACACGATTTTTGTCTCTGGCTGTACAGTTACTACAGTCACGAGCTAATTAGACACATATCTCTTGCTGTGAAGTTTATGTGTACATGTGTAGACTACTGTATATCGGCCAATGTTCCTAACTTGACAATATATGGAGATGTATCCTTACACTAACCTTAATTAACTTTTTGGAAATGGTCATGAAATTGTACCTTGGATTGTGGATGAAAATCTATACTTCCTTTTTATCTTTGAGTGTATATGGCGATACATACTTGCTTTCTTCATTAATGTTATCTAAACGTGTATCCATATCATAACTCTGTCGTGATTACATTCCTAGTATTAGTACTTTTGTTTTTAACTTATGTTGATATATTATGAATGCATATTTGATTTTGCCATAACTGTAAGAGATGGACCTGGAATCGGCGAGGGATCGTGGAAAGCGAGGGGTCACAACAAAGAAGGAATGAGAGAAAGAATTAAATGAAAAGGATGGCAAGAACAAAATAGAGAAATTGGCAGAGGAGGGGAAGCTGTGTGAGCAAGAAAGGATAAGGAAAAATTTAGAGTGCAAGACAAAGAATGAAGGCTGGAAGAGGGGAGGGCCAGAGAAAAGAAACAAGGGGAGGAAATGAAATATATGAGGAGGAGAGTAAATAAAACTCGTGATATGATAACAAAGAGCAAACCAGAAGAGGTATTCAAGTCCGTTCATTCAACATCCAAAGAGCCAGACATCTTCTTACTTTCTATACTATATTTACTGAACTTAACTCGTAAGTATAAAGCAAGTGAGGCAAGCTAAAGTGAAGGTTGTTATAGTATGGTTCGATTGGGGAACATACAATAGTTGAGAATATCCTGAAAAGAAACAGAAGGAGACGTGGGCTGGTCATGTTGTGTCGTGGGACCTGGTAAATAGATGGGCAGTTGGAGGGACAGAGTGGTGGGGATGAAGGGAGAAGCAGGGGAAGACAGACAGACAGACAGACAGACAGACAGACAGAGATACCGGCGGAGGGACAAGATTAGATGGTTCGCTGGAATGGGATGGAGTCAATTGATAGCAGACTGAGAAAACTTTACCGAGTGTGTTGGGAAAGACGGCGCCCCTTTGGACCCGAGGCACTCTTACTATTCTTCAACTGTCCCTCCTTTTTATTTCTTTCCTTCTCGATCGCCGTTCCTTCTCTCTCGTGCTACAGGGTCATTCAGGCCTAGTGCAGTCTTCTTTCTTCCTCTTCAATTCGTCCTGCAGTGGGCTAACAGTGGTTGATGATGATGATGATGATGATGATGATGATGATGATGAATAAAATCATTTGAAATTTGCCAAAATAAATCTCGTAAGCCCGCCACTGTGTTTGGCAAGGCAATTTTATTTAGAAGTAAACCAGTTACACATAAATTCCAACTGTTGGATGATAGACTGCCGTGGTTTGTCCATTTTAAAAGTTCGGCTATAACTTTATTTCATTGTGTCTACCACCATCAATCTTCTTTTACTATTTATCTATAAACTAAAATGTTATTGTTACTGTCAAAGTACTCATGCAGTAACTCCCTGTACCAACAACCCCAATGTTGTACCAGACATGCTTAAATTAACGGGGTCGTATAGTTTTAGTAAATATCCAACAACTGATACCATTATTTTGTGTTAATCTGGTCCTGTTTCCAATGTACCAAATGTTCCCATTCCTGTTATTCCAAGGGGTTGTTATTCCCATTCCTGTTATTCCAAGGGGTTGTTATTCCCATTCCTGTTATTCCAAGGGGTTGTTATTTCCATTCCTGTTATTCCAAGGGGTTGTTATTCCTGCCCCTTGTCTCCATCGGCCCACTCCAATTCTTTTAATAACGAGTCCCCTATTCCAATCCAAATTGACTATTGTTTTTTTTTATATATATATAGGGGGGGAGCCAAAAATAAAAAAATACAGCAATGTTTCTAAAAAAGAGAGAAATAAAAACCAAACAATGGAGGTAGGCGGCGGAGATTCACACCCAATAGTCACAGGGTTAAGGGGAAAGGTACTCGTCGAATACAATATTGGTTAAATCTGGTGCAAGTTATTCCTTCAAACTATTCCAAACAACAGGCCACCAATATGTTTGTTCATCTGATCCTGTTGCATAGGGCACTTTGGAGGAATGAAGGCTCTCTCTGTGATCATGTATGAGAATTGGAGGCTTCTGATTCCTCCTGATCATGCCACGAAACAAGCTCCTTACAAATAGGTGGTGTTGTTGTTTCGAGGCAATATTTGAAGGACTCGTTTACCTCCAATTTTCTGACTACATCACAGGGTCCCTTAAGGAAAATAAATGGCCACAGTACCTCCATGACCCTTTTTTATGTAATGGGTCTCTGTGGGGTGATGGTCGTAGTAGCTGGTGGCATTCGTGTAGTGAAGAGGCGCTAAGGGGAAAATATATTGTAGAAGAATGAGTATTGGAAGGCTTGTCGACTCCTCACAACAATGATGGGAAAAAATATAACTTCAGTACACGAGTTTGGGTTCTGGTTATGTGTACAGTATGTGTCTGGTTTTATGGTATATGTTGGAAGGGCTAGGCAAAGTAGAGTAGATTCCAATTCGTCCATAACAATAATACCTTTAAAATCTCGATCAACTTAGTAACTTGATCTGAGAGCCATTCCGGTGATGAGGTGGAAAAATTAAATGAACCGAGAGGCAGAAGGATACAGAGGCCTATACTCAGACAGACAGACAGACAGACAGACAGACAGACAGACAGACAGACAGACAGACAGACAGACAGACAGACAGACAGACAGACAGACAGACAGACAGACAGACAGACAGACAGACAGACAGACAAGGAAGTTACCTGAGAAACAGAGAGAGAAGTGGACAGGCAGACAGACAGACAGACACCGAAGAAGGAATAAGAGTACAACACATAATGGTGAAATAAACAAGGAGCTGTAGTAATCATTTGTTGTCTCATTTTTCTTATTGATGACCCGAAGCATCGTTGAGTTACTAGTTAATAAGTAAAGGTCGATAATTATAGGGTAATAATTAGATATTGGGTGTAATATATACCAAAGGAAAGCCATAGTTAATTAGCTACAGTATACGATACGAGTTACACCTGTAATCATTAACAGTAGTACTATAGGTATTTTTTTTTTACCATAGTTATTTATTGGCCACGACATTATCACTGTGTATGCTTTAAGGGGTTGTGGGAGTTGGGGGACAGGCTTGGGGGGGGGGGGGTAGGGGGTGCGGGAGTAGGGGACACGCTTGGGGGGGTTTAGGGGAGTGTTGAAGTTGGGGGACAGGCTTGGGGAGGGGTTTAGGGAGGTGCGGGAATAAGGGACAACAAGCTTTCTACCCACCCCAAGCCTGTCCCCCTATTCCCGCACCCCCTTAATGAAGGTATGTTAAATCCAGGCAGGTACTTCATCGTAATGTCACCCGCTTTTAATGCCATGCTCATTGTCACCTTTATTATCATACTCATTGTTAATTCATCCTATTATCTCCCTAAATATCCCCCATCATTATCATTCATTATCCCAACCGTGATCAAGATTTGCATTGCTTGTTGTGTAATTAAAGCTTTATTTCTCTGTGTTGCAGGGAGGAAGGTAGGTGTGAATGCAACACTGATCTCCACACTGATGCTACTGTGAGTACAATGAAGATGGTTTTTCTAAAGGTTAAGTGTTCTCATTACGCACACTGGAAAGTAGAGCAACTTTTGTAAATGAAAGTGTAATCAGCCTTGGAATTGAGCAACAAGAACCGGTATATATACGTAACCAATCCGAAAGAAGACTACTACTGGTTCACTCAAACTATGCCAAGAAACAATCTCCCACTGCCTATAGGTAGTGTTTTATGGCACAGTCTAAAGGAGTCGGTAGCTTTTATTGTTCCGACAGAATCCCTATAACTCCATTAAAGTACCGTAATTGCACAGCACTATATTCTATGGTAATTATTGACGACCACACCTACAGAGAGAGGAGGGAGAGGCCTGGTGGTTTTCCCATGTTCACTAGACAAGAAGAAAATGAGGTTGTGACCATGATGAAGAGGCTGTCAAGGGAAATATATGGACGGACGCAACGGGTCCTTTAAGATGATAAAGTTTCCCTTGTCATAGAGTCAGTGGGGTGACGATTCCAATATCCTTTTCCTAAACACACTCTTTCAAGTCCTGAATAGAATGAATTTGTTGGGTACAGTTTTATGCTGCCACTTACACGTGCCTAAATACCACGTCCTTTCTCTCACATGTTTTTGTGTTTTCTCAGAATCACCACTGACTGAACTAAGCTTACTAATGCTAAATAAATTTCATAGTAGTGCTTCCTCAGTATAAATAATCACATTAAAAGGGAAGTCGCACATTTAATAATATAATGTGTTTTTCGTTAGTCTCTAAAACTATCGTTCCCTTCCTGTGAATATTTGGGCTGAAGAATATTTAGTGCTGAGTCCCTAATTTTACCAGGGACAGACCTCGATCAGGCACAAATAAAATAATTGGGCTGGAATAAATGTTATGGCTTGTATAATTAAACAGAGGAATTTAGTGTACATAAATAGTAACTTGTGCAATCAAACTGCGTCCAAGCAATTTCCCGAAAATCTAGCATTACTAAAATCATCGTATAATATTTTTCAACCTAAGCTGTGCATAATTAGAACGCTTTGCCTTAGGTGAGAGTTGCCTGTATTTTTATATCCATATTATGTAGTTTTTATATATGTGTTTCAGGTGCCATATTCATGCACAGTTTTACATATTGCATTGCTTTTAGATTAGGAATATTGTTTTTGTACATTTGTGATCAGTTTTCTCCTATTAGTGTTCTTCCATTATCAGTATTTGGGGTGCTATGTAAACGGAAGAAATTCATTGATGATTTATACCTGCAGTTAAATTCATAATTTTATTTTGTCGTACAAGAAACTCTGCTCCCTAATTATAGAGTCGTTATGTATTCATGAATACTTCGCTCATGTCAGTTTGCAAATTTTACGCACCGTCGACTGAAAGGATGAACTTGTCACAGACTACGAGGGATGGAACTAAACCAGGGATAATGAAGGTGACGACCAGGAGAATATGTAAACACGAAGGGAGGGAAGCAGGGCAGGACATGTGACTGCTGGGTAGAAGGGATGTGAATAAAATAGTGAAAAAAGTGTGGGGTGGGGGAAGAGGGAAGAAATGGAGAGGGAGGAAGACAAAAGATTATCAAACTGCAACATATTCTGTGGTCCTTACAAAATTGGAATATGATGTTATGCTGAATTGTGTATTAGTGTAAGGGAGATTTTAGTTAAGAAAAAAAAAAAAGGAAGAGATGGAAGAATGAGGATAGCTGAAAGAAGAAGGTGAAGGTTGAAAGAGAACTAATTAAGAACCAATATTAATAAACATTTTAGAATAGAGCAATAATGAGAAAGCTCAGAGAGAAACACACAAAGGATAAAGCCAAGAGATGGAGGGCATCACACACACACACACACACACACACACATACACACACACACCCACACACCCACCCACACACACACACACACACAGACAGGGAGAGTAAGGGAAGGGGGAGAATTATAATGACGTCCCGGCATCTGAATAAGGCAACTTTCGCGTATTAATTCCCCTGATTCACGTACGGTTGAGGCCACACGAAACATGGGGACACACATACGCTTGGCCCCTCTCTTCTGACGGACGAATTAGAGTGAGGGGGAAGGTTAGTGATGAGGACAAGGGGCAGGGTCGGGTCGGGTCGGGTCGGGTCGGGGTCAGCGTGGAGGGCAGGGAAGGAAGGAGAGGTTGGCGGAAGTAATAGAAGAAAATAAGAGGAGGAAGTGAGCGAGTTGGGTAAAATTATGTAGAGGGGAAGGAGGAGGAGAAGGAGAAAAGGGGAAGAAGAGGTTGTTTGTACTGAAGGAATGGGTGGGTACATTTCGTGCTGGAGAAACTATTAGGTCCTTGGAGGATAAAAGTTCAAGTGGAAAAACAAAGGAAAATAGGAGGATTCATGTTGCAGTGGGGAGGGTAGGAGTGCAGGAGAGAAATATATACAGAGATAGAAGAGAAGCACGGAGAAATGGGATAGGAGGAGAGTTGTGGTATTGACAAAGGGGATAGGAGGGGAGAATAGAACATTAGGTCGGAGAAGGGGGAGAGGAGTGTACATAGAATAGAGAGTGTAGTATATAAATGAGGAATATAGGAGTCAGTATGGTAAACAAACAGTGGTTGAATTGCACGAAAGGAGAATTGTAGATGAATGGGAATGTTGAGAAAAGAATATATAATGAATAAGAGGAGAGGGACAGGGATGAACTGATAAAGATTGCAAACATTGGACAAACGTGTACAAGGGTGGAGAAGAGAGGGTGAAGTTAAAGGATAGGACAGGAGGTGAAGCAAGAGGATAGAGCATTTGGTGTATGCTAAAGAATAGTACAGGGGCTGAGACTAAAGGAGAGTGAGTTCGTGAGGTAAAGATAGAGGATAGGACAACGACGATGATAGTAGACAAGACAATGCGAAGAGTGAGGTTTAACTATTATATACAGTACAGTCCAGAGGGTTGAAGCTAAGGGCTATATCCACTTTATTTTGCTATCAGTATGGATCATCTGCACCTCCCTCGACGTGCATGGTAGTGAGGATGTGCACTGAGGTTTGACTCTAAAATAAAAGGTACAAGAAGTGAATGTTATTTGCGTCGACGTGGTGTGGTGATAACCTTTCGAGAATGAACACACACACACAATCCCAGTTGTTTATTACATATCATTTGTTAGCCTTGCTCGCAATTGTTTTTTTTATTTATTTACAGGAAAGGGGGGAATATATTATACCTCATTTGAATTAGGTACCCACTTCTGTGTAGCAGTTAATGTACGGTTGGCCTCAGGAGTTCTTACACAGGCTATATGGAAAAAAAGGTCATTAGTCTGGAAGTACTACAATGAATAGTTTACCAAGTGACTCGGTGGTTACAAAACAACAAACCTAATAACAATGGGTGTATTGCCGTTACGTAGTCTTACATTTCCTTTGTGTTGTAAACTTAAGAAAACAACAGCGTGTGTACGAAGTCTTGTGTATGTACAGTTGCCAAAAAATCTATTGCAACAACTATTGATACAACATTAAATATATTAAAGTCCATAGTTGTTTGTAGGGATTATAAATATGTATTACAGAAGGATATGTATATTTCCTTCTGTTATACATGCGTATAGTCCCTACAAATAGTTGTGGTTATTACTATGGTTAAAGTTCTATCAAGATTTGTCGCAATACCTTTTTTGGCAACTGTACTTTCTATGAGTATGTGAGTGGAGGTAAGAGGATATATAGACGAGACACAAAGAAATGAAGAGATCAGTTGGAAATGCATTAGGTAGTGAGATTAAACCAGATGAATATTCCCTTTGTACAGCAGACTAAGTGGTTCTAGTGTAGAGAATCCTAAAATTGGGTTAAAAAAGTTATTTCAAAACCACCAGCAAAGAGAAGCACGGAAAAAATGGCCTGAATATCGCGTTTTCGCCTCTGTTTTCTCATTCCCATCGCAGGCAAAAAGTAAATAGACTTGCAAAAGGTATATCAAGTATCAGTTGTTGAGGGAGTTCAATGAATGTGAAACTGAACAAAGTCAATACAACGATCCCTGGGTAATATTCAGAAGTTTCATCCGGTGTGTTATATATTTTCCACAAGCAAAATTTAAACTGATAACATCATTTTTAAGCGAAGCGTCATATAAATTATATACTCGGCTAATAAAATGAGACCCTAATATATTTTGAGGGCAATAAATAGAAGCATAGTAAATAGTTATATAAAAACTTCCTTATAAGTTATATTTCCTTCCTTTAGAGATAGTAATAAAAACTCGTTCAGATAGAAATCGCAGTAGCGGGACATACACCACTGAACCCGACTGTACAACTGGTAACACGACCTCCCTTCAAGCATACGAACACACAATGGTGCTGGTGTTGGTGTGTGTGTGTGTGTGTGTGTGTGTGTGTTGTCTTGTCTTACCTTGCTGCAGTAGGCGTGTGGTGGTGTAGTGTTATGTTATGTTATGTTGTGGACGTGTTGTGTACTGTAGTGTTATGTGTTGTGTTGTGTTGTGTTGTGTTGTGTTGTGTTGTGTTGTGTTATATTATGTTATGTTGTGGGCGTGTTGTGTATTGTAATGTTATGTTATGTGTTGTGTTGTGTTGTGTACTGTAGTGTTATGTGTTATGTTGTGTTGTGTTGTGGAGGTGTTGTGTTATATTGTGTTGTGTTGTAGGTGGAGGTGATTCTGGTGTTTGGTGTTGGTACTATTGATTGTGTTGTGTGATAGTTATGGTAGTTGTGTGGTACTTGTGGAAGCTGTCTGGTTAGTTTGGTAGTGGGGATTGCCTTCTCATAGTGGTAGTGTCTTCCTGTTGATAATTTTGGTGGTGGTGGTGATGTTGGTGGCTGTCAGGTGATTGTGGCTGTCAGATGGTGGTGATGGTGTTTATTAGGTGGTGGTGGTAGTGGTTGTACTGATGATAATGATGGAGATGATGATGACTGTCAGGTGGTGATGGTGATGGTGGGGGTATGGTGGCTGTGAGTGTAAAATGTTTGATGGTGGTAATTGATTCACTTTAAGTACTATTTCAGCCAGTTTCCAATCAGAGATCACAAGTTACTCTATATATAAAACAAATATAAAAATAAACAGTTTCTCAGCTTTCCATCAAACCACCACTTGACACAATTTATCATACAAGTCACTTTAATTAAGGGAGTATGTAGTACGAAGTTGGTAATTTTGGGGCAAATGATTCCTTTAGTTTATTCCAGGCATCAGGCCAACATTATTTTTGTTAATCTGATCTTGTTTCCTGTTCTATCCTTTGGAAGAACGAAGGAGGGAGCTCTAATGTACAGTTGCCAAAAAATGTAGTGCGACAAATATCCACAACTATTTGTATGGACTATAAGCATGTATAACAGAAGGAAATATACATATCCTTCTGTAATACATACTTAAAATCCCAACAAATAACTATGGACATTAATACATTTAATGTCGTATCAATAGTTGTCGCAATACCCCTTTTGGCAACTGTACCTAAAGTGTATTATCCCCTTAATTAAAGTGAACATTGTCTGTCAACTGTACAGCCATACGGTGATAGATGGGAATAATGGTGACACAGCGGTTCGAGCCAGAGTACTGCATAAGCACTAATTATGATCTCGATTTTCCAATACACCCGTAAAACGAGAACGTAATATGACCCCATAATTCTTTCCAGCGTTTTCACTAAAATCGGGGACTGATTTAAATTATGGTGCAAAACTCAGCATTGGAAATTTCAAAAAAAGGCCATACGTAGATTTTCGTGTTTCAATGAGGCTTTGTGATTATATTTATTTTGAGTAATCTATCTTTTCGAAATGCAAGAGGAAAATAATATAACTAACATGGCAAGGGTTGAAGGAAACAAACAGGCCTGATGTTGTGTGATGTAATAGAAAACATTTAGTTGTACTGTACCTAGAAACCACATGAGAGTCGTCCACTAGTCCTGCCTGTCTGCCTTCCTGGTCACTCACGCAGGATTTACACTTTAGACTTTAGAACATTTCCCAGTGACAGGAACAACGGACCACCACCACCACCATCGCCACCATCACCACCACCATCACCATCGCCACCATCACCACCATCGCCACCATCACCACCACCACCTCCACCATCGCCACCACCACCTCCACCATCGCCACCACCACCTCCACCATCACCATCGCCACCATCACCTCCAATACCACATTGCATTTGGTTAAACTTGGGCCTTGGTGGGATTGAATCATTCATGTTCAGTACAAGAAATACGACAGACGCCACCCGTGCGTTAAGGACCCACGTTCTGTAGTAAGATGTTTGGAGGTTAGCTAGTCCTTCAAACATTGCCACGAAACACCACCTACATTGAAGGAGTTTGTTTCGTGGCATAGTCAGGAGGAATCAGAAGCCACCAGCATTATACAAGATTACAGGGTCCCTTAAGGACCCTGTAATCGTGTACGAAAATTGGAGGCTTCTCATTCCTCCTGACCATGCCACGAAACAAGCTCCTTCCATATAGGTGGTGTTTCGTGGCAATATTTGAAGGACTCGTGTATCTCCAATTTTGTTACTACATCAAAGGGTCCCTTCACGGAGCCTGAGAAAGCTAAGGTGGATCAACATAAAGGGAATGGAAAGGTTAACTTGTATGATCCTATTTCTTATATCACCAATGTTTCTTTAGTTAACTCAAAGAATACAAGATTAAGTATAGATCCAACAAGAGCCATTTATGTGGAGGGTTTACGGGTTTAGGGAAGATGTTAGGGGAAGGAGAGCAGATTCAGCCACACACCCAGGTTCTCCTCACTTGCTCTCACTAGGAAGTCCTAAAAAAAAAAAAAACACACACACACATATAAAGCAAAATAAATAATAATAATAATAACAAACAAAGCAAACAAGAGTGGAGACAAGTTATGGTGCTTGGAGAGCTGTAGAATGACACAGTAGGCAATGAAGTGACGGATAAAGGAAGCGAGGAAGTAAGATAAAAGAGGGGAAGGAGGAAGCAAGGAGAAAAGAAAGAAAAACAGACACACAGACAGACAAACATATAGAGACGGACCACACACACACACACAAAAAAAAAAAAAAAAAAGACTACTGTAGAATTATAACGAAGAGGGTTTTGTTCTCAGAAAAAAATACGAAAGCATGTAGAGAGAGACCAAGAGCATGTTGTATGAGGGTTAAGGGTGGAAGTGAAGAGAATATGAGAGGGCAATGGGCAGGGAAGGGAACCGTGTATTGGATGAGAGAGGGAAAAGTTTCTGAATGGGAGGGAGAGAGAGGGACTGAGTGCTAATGGAGAAGAAGGGGGAGGGACGAAGGGTGTGTGTGTGTGTGTGTGTGTGTGTGTGTCTGTGTGTGTGTGTGTGTGTGTGTGTGTGTGTGTGTGTGTGTGTGTGTGTGTGTGTGTGTGTGTGTGTGTGTGTGTGTGTGTGTGTAGGGGAGAGAAAAAGAGAGAAAAGGTAGGGAATGCGAGAGAAAGAGATGGGGAGTTCTTGAAAGTGAGAGAAATGGGGAGAGATGAATAGATTGATAAATTGATAGATAAAGAGAGAGACAGACTGACACAGACACAGACAAAGAAAGTGTGTGTGTTTATAAGGAAGGGGGAAGAGGAAGAGTGGAAAAATCGGACTATAGGCAGAAGGGGTAAGGGAGAAATAGAACGTTTGAAGGGAAAGGAGTGAGAGAAAGAATAGATAGATAGATAAATAAAGGAATAATTGTAGTACGTAGAAGGGGTAAGGGAGAGATAAAATGTTTGAAGGGAGAGGAGGCAGAGAAAAAATAAATAGATAAATAGATAGATAGATAGATAGATAGATAGAGGAAAAATTTCTATGTAGGCAGAAGGGGTAAGGGAGTAATGGAATGTTTGAAGGGAAAGGAGAGAGAGAGAGAGAGAGAGAGAGAGAGAGAGAGAGAGAGAGAGAGAGGAAAAGTGAGAGATAGGAATGTTTGCAAGTGAGGGAGGTATGGGGTGGAGGGCAGGGATGGAGGGGTGACTGTGGAAGGGTGTGGCAAGGGTGAACAGGGAATGGGTTTGGCGTTATATTGTTGTACCACATGGCCCTGTCATGGCCGCCTTTACTGAGTTATATGGACTACGACTAAAAATGTATAACACAGACGAAATATATAACACGTACAGACGAAAAATAAAAATGTATAACACACACGTACAGACGAAAAATAAAAATGTATAACACACACGTACAGATGAAAAATAAAAATGCGTAACACACACGTACAGACAAAAAATAATAATGCATAACACACACGTACAGACGAAAAATAAAAATAGAATGTAGACTGATAGATAAATTCATGATAGACAGATGGACAGATAGATAAGTAGAGAGAAGACAAAGATAAAATGATACGTGGTGGTAGATGCATAGATAAATATATAAAAGGACGAGAGGGATGGGAAAGGATGAAATTTGAGTAAGGGTAAAGAGTCTAAAGATAACACTGGAGACATTATGAGGAGACTTGAGTTATGGGTGGCATAAGTTGTAATCCGTTGTAAAGTGGAAAGAATTGCCGTGCATGCATACCCTTGTTACCGTGCACGCATACCCTTGCTTGTTACCGTGCACGCATACCCTTGCTTGTTACCGTGCAAATACACTCTGCAAAAAAAACTTTGGAACCACCCCTATTAGTGCTATGTAGAGTTGGTAAGCCTATTCCACTGGCGATAATACTTACTCTCATTCAAACACCACACAAATCCTTTACAAAAGAATGATCACATTTTTAATCACTAGGATCACTCTCCCTCCTCTCACTCCACTCTCCCTTCACTCTCACTACTCTTTTCTTTCCTCCCCTTACCCTCGCACCACTCTCACAATTCATTTCTGTCTTCCTCTCACTCTCCTTTACTCTCCCTCCACTCTTTTTGGTATTAATAACAGTTTTAATACGTGTTATGAATAGGTGTATTATTGTCCTTGTACAGAGACACTTGGGCTGACTTAGCAGGCGTACCAACCATACCCTGATGAAAATTCTACAATTAATGGAGGGGTAGATCCAAAACTTTTTTTGCAGAGTGTACATAAGCTTCGTGACCGTATTGGGACACACACACACACACACGCACACGCACACGCACACATATAAACAAAAACAGTACAGAATTATTACTCCTTTAGTATCCCACGTGACCCTCTGTTCAAATTTATAATAATGACATGTTCAAGATGGTCTAAGATCTACTGAAAATATGGCATAGAAACTATATAAAAAAAATAAAAAAAAACACAACTGCCTTAGGTTCGCCATTTTGAGCATGAACGAGGGAGAAAACAAAGTGGCGGTGGTGGTGATGGTGAGAATTTATGGTGTGCTGCTATCGATCACATGATGAGCTCGTAAAATTTGGCTGAAAGCATGTTGAGGGACAAGCACAAAGGGTTGCTATATTTTTCATCCGACCATACTGGTGGGTGAAGGTGTGTGTTTTTAAGATATTGTTATGCATGATAGGATAGAACACACGTTATATGAAGAACAAAATATAATGATAAAATCCATATTTACAGACTGAACGAATCATTAGTATTTTCTTGAAGCGGAATATTTATTTACATATATGTATATATAATATTATATAGACCTGATGTATACATATTCGCATCCTGGCGAATTCGCATCCATAGCACAATAGAAAATTAATCAACAGCAAGGAGTCATTAAGTTGTGCAACTTAAAATATTAAGTTGGAACACTTCGTACAAAATTATAATACCCTCCTCAGTCGAAAAATTAATATAATGTATATAGGTAAGAAGCTTTGTAACAGTAGCCTGCTGGGTTACTTTAAAACGAAAACTGGAGTCAAGCGACCTTCCAAGTCCCTCTGAGCTGCACTAAGTCTCTTACTACATAGCCTGCTGGAGTCTCATGTTCCCTCTGTCTCTTTCCCTTTACCCAGACCTGTATAGTGAAGAGCTCTTGATCAGACAACACATGTGTAATGAGACATAGTAGGTGAGGGAGTGAGTGTGGCGAGTTGACAGAGTAGGATAGGGAGTGAGAGTAGCGAGTTGACAGAGTAGACAAGGGAGTGAGAGTAGCGAGTTGACAAAGTAGGCTAGGGAGTGAGAGTAGCGAGTTGACGGGAGTAGACGAAGGAGTGAGAGTAGCGAGTTGACAGAGTAGGCAAGGGAGTGAGAGTAGCGAGTTGACTGAGTAGGCTAGGGAGTGAGAGTAGCGAGTTGACAGAGTAGGCTAGGGAGTGAGAGTAGCGAGTTGACGGGAGTAGACGAAGGAGTGAGAGTAGCGAGTTGACAGAGTAGGCTAGGGAGTGAGAGTAGCGAGTTAACAGAGTAGGCTAGGGAGTGAGAGTAGCGAGTTGACAGAGTAGGCTAGGTAGTGAGAGTAGCGAGTTACATATCCTTTCCACCCTGCTCATCACTTCCAACGCCAGGTACACTAACTTCCCTCCTAGCTGCCTTCATTTCTCTTCCTTTAATTCATATCTCACTTGGCATCTCTCTCTAATCTTCCCTGCCTTTGCTTCTCCTTCCTTCCTTCCTTCCTTCCTTCCTTCCTTCTTATCTTACCTTTGTTTGTTTTCTCTTTGCTTCCCCATCTTGCCTTTGTTTCTTTATCCTGATATTCTTATTTTCCTTTCCCCTTCCATCCTTTCTTGTTTTGCTTCTCCCTCTCCATTCAGTAATCTACGTTTAGTACAGGAAGGGAACAATTAATAACACATACCTAACAACAACAACAACAACAACAACAACAACAACAACAACAACAACAACAGCAGCAACATTAACACTATAAATTTTGACAATAACTATAATTTTGCCCAGTAAGCCTTTAAAAAATCTGCTAGGACATGCTTTTGTGATGCTTATGTAATTGTATTGAGAACCAAAAATAAAACAAACTCTTGAATTTTCTAAGCAGTATCAAAGAAAAATAATATTGCACTTCCAATAATTTTTCCTCTCGCTTCTTATCCTACCTGCTCTTCCTCTTCTTCTTCCTTATCTCCATATTTTTCTTCTTCTTACCTTCTCTTCTCTTCCTGTTCTTTATGCTCCTATCTTATTAATGTTTCCTCCCTGCATCTTTTTCCCATTAACATTCATTTCTTTCCCACCCGCGTTCGTTTCGTCATTACTTTCCTTTTTATCCCTTCATCTTTTTTCTCATTTCCTCTTTCCTTCTCTACCTTTCCTCTATTTCTCCCTTCTTTTCCATCTTCCCTCTCTAGAGATTCCTTCTCAGTTTTCCTTTCCTTCCTCCCTGCTTTCCTTCGTCCCTACCTTCCCTCTTTCCCACTTTACTAACTTTCTTCTTGCCTTCATCCCTACCTTCCCGCCTCCCTGCTTTCCTTCCCTCCGCCAATTCCCTCGCTCCATTATCACTTCCTTCCCTCTGCCTTTTCTCTTTCCTTCCCCCTTCCTTCCATCCATCCATCCATCCTCACATCCTCTCCAAGTCAAGCCTCGACATAAGTGCCGAATTTAATTATTTATAACAAGTCCCTTACACACCATAAACTGGGTCAGCATTTTTCATGTTGCTAAGTTATGGTCAAGTTTTTATCGTGGCTTAATATATTTTTCACGAAGCTAAAAAGAAGATGCATATGAGATCGCGGACAAAAGTTTCGTTCTCAGCCATTCATCTCCTGACTTTGGTAATAATGAGGTTATTTTATCCCCGAAGGTGTAAAGAGATGCGATGCCCTGAATGTATGTCTATGAAGCTGACAAAGCACCTGTGTTTCCTTCCCCCGCCAGACGTATGTTTATGGGGTCATTTAAGTTGTTTGTTATTGAAAGACTGGGTGCGTGGGAGTTGTGACTTGTGATCGCAGTTAACCAGTTACAGAGAGGAGTTATTTTCCTCACTTTGGTACAGTACAGTGTGGTAAGGAAGACGTAGGTAGTGTGTATAATTTTAAACTTGGTGGTAAAATTTAATCTGCTGGCCGTGGTTAATTAGGTTTAAAAATGAACACTTTAACTCCTTCTCAATCGGAGTCAGATTTCGATGTTTTGTTTGGTATTTCACATTCGAGCATAAACCCTTGTGTATGCTTTTCACCCACTGAATACTCATGATTCAAAACTTTTATGTATCCAAGTTTGCTTTGTATCGTGTGAGTTGTTAAAGGGAGTTGCTTATACGCTGTGGGCGAAATGAAGGGCAAATACTTTCTCCAACTTTGCCACATAACAGATCCCTTGCTTGTTTACTAAGGCACGAGTCTGTGTCCGGACATATAGAGCATAATGTGAGAGCATCAGTAGCCATCCAATACGCCCACATCAGATGACCCCCATGAGAAAAGAAAGCTTGTTGGAAAAGGTTTAGAGGGGTGTCAGACGATTCCTAACTTCAACAAGCCATGGGTTCAAGTTTGGATTGGGACTGAACAACACCTGCTCCCTCGACTCTGACAAACACCCAAACATCACTGACTCCTGCCGCCACCATAATCTCAGTCGAAAGTCATTGTTGCTCCTGGTGCCTGATGACGAACACTGGGATTTATATTGTCATGAAAGAGACGAAGGGGGCGGAATGGGACTCGTCAATACAAGTTAGGCAATGACGATAACCAGTTTGATAGCTCCAATTCAAGTCTATGGAGTCATCGTACCAGTTACTGTCACCAATTTACCCCCATAACCTTTCGAGTATACCGCACATATAGTCGCCTCCTCTGCATGGCCACGAAAAAACTATTTTGTCTAGTAGCGACACTTGGATTTCTGAGATCATAAAGTAGGCCAGGGTGTTTCTTATTAACTTGACTGTAGTCGAGGAAATCTGTTACATCTGAATCTCTTGCTGGTGAATATAAAGCTACTGATTCCTACTAACTGTTACACACAAGAAGACACTTAGTAGACTTTACTGAGGTAGGACATATCGAGGCACACACACACACACTGCTTGGAGAAATCGATGGCCTCCAAGTCGCCAAAATAATCACACCACTTTAAGAAATTTACATACGACACACAAATCCTTTTTTATTCAGAGGAACAAACACACACACACACACATGGCTCCCTGTATTTATGGACACCTGTATAATTAGATAAAAATATTCAAAGAAATAGTTGGTAAAAGGAATATTGAGCTAGCCTTAATCACGAGGGTAGATAAGAATAGAGCTAATTAAGGATGTAAAGAATAGCAACCTAATTACCGTGGATAATAATTATATAATCTGATTAATAGGTACACTTTTAGCAGCATTAATTATTACGTTATATTCATTACTCTATTCATATACAGCGTCGTCCCTGACCTATATATTCAGGCTTTGAAGAAATCTGCTTACTGGAAGGTTTTATATGAACAACATATTTTGCTCAGAGTCGCCGTATGCTTTTTTCCCCCCCAGCCAACCATGTAAACAGAGATATAAACAATGCCCCCAAAACAATATTGGACCTTCCCCTCGACCGCCACTCCCATCAGGGTCTCGTAACAACACAACATAACACATAACTCCCACCACCACCACTACCACCACCACCACTACCACCAGTAACATCACACCATAACACATAATTTCCACCCTACCACCACCACTACTAGTAACAACACACCAAAACACATTGTCCATCACTCTATCACCACCACCACCACCACCATCACCACTATCACCACCACCACCACCACCATCACCACCTGTAACATCATACCATACAACATATCCCACCACCACCACCACCACCACCACAGGACACCATAATACACGTCTCACAATTACCACCACCTCCATCACTACCATAAACATAAAACAGCCACCACATTCACTGTCACTACCACCTTATCCACTGCCAATGCAACTACCACCACCATATATTCTGGTATCCCCTTCACCACTTTCATTCTACCACTTCCACCACCACTATCACTACCACTTCCACCACTACCACCACCACCACCACCACCACCATCAACAACACACAGTCATCGCCACTACCAACATGGCCATCAACATCGACAACAATAATATTTGGGTGGACAACAATAGTACCGTCACTTTCATTTCTCACGTCCCCACACCACTGGCTACCGTCTTTGTCATGTCAGGTGTGCAGAAAGGGACATTTGTATTTGTTCTACATATATATGTATACCCAAAAACGCGCTCGTGCTTATGCATACTGAACATGTTTATACATACACGCATTTATCCGCACTGAAGTATACGTGAGAAACACACCTACTATACACACCTTCATGTGCAAAACCACATGCACAAAAACATATATATATATAGACCCATGAAAAGCATATGAATACATTCACATATTCTAGAACATATACTTACATACACAAATACAAAATGTACACATACACACAGGAAAAGCTTACACATGCAAAATCATGTACATCCATACACAAATGCAAAAATGCATGCATAAGTGTAGGCCTACACACAGCTATGTACACATATAAGTACACACACACATACTGTATGCAATACACATACATCCACACACATTCATGCATACATAAGAGATTGGTAGTTTACATTCCTGTTCTGGGCGTATGGTTCGGTATTGGTATATACACTCTGTTGGTTATTATCACACCACAGAAAAGAACACCTGTCCAGTTACCCAGATGCAATTCCTGTTTAATATGCAACATTGGCAGCCTCTTACTCTGCCGAAAACTTCCAGTATTGGCCACGAGAGGCGCTGCCAACACATCTGCTGAAAAACGAAATGGCAACAGTAACCAGACAAGAGGCACTGAACCCGTCTGGCACTGTGTTGACGACCTCACCAAATACACGTGACAGGGATGTAGTAAGAGTGTAAGGGGATGATCAAGGAAAAGAAGATAGAGAGTGATGTATTGAAAGTGTGGCCGGATGTATGATCAAGGAGAGGAAGATAGACACTGAGTGAAAACTTGAAAGTAAGGTTGTATCGGTGTATCAATATTGTATAATGTATCAATGTTGTATTCATGGTAGCAGTCACGTAGGCTCTAGTATATGCCTGATGCTTGCTGGTCAAAAACTGCAAGGTGTTAGATCGCATCCTGTGTATTTGATGACAGAGAGGCGTGGGTTCATTGACACTAGTTCCAAGATCTGAATACTAGATTGTGCTCTGTACATTATCTGTTAATGTTAATCTTTAGGTTATAAGTAACTGTTACTGTAATTGTATATATAGAGTTAGGGACAATGTATGTTTGCTCATTCTATTCTTGTATAACCGGGTAGTTTAAGGTTGTATATATCATGTATAAATGTAGTGTTACTTTATCACAAACCTATAACCTATGAGGGGGTGTGGCTATGTCACAGTGCCACGCCTGACGTGTGTTTGAGGCGAGGTGTGTATTCCAAGCCCTACCTCAGGTTAAACAGGTTATATAGAATATCCCTCTAATTGTTCATAGCTTTGAGACCGAGTTGGTCTAGTATACTATAACCTGTAATCTGTAACTGATAAATAAGCTACATCAGTAAAGAGAGACAAGTCCATGAGTTTACTCTAAACCTTTGAGTACTAAATATATTCCCCAGTAGTAAGACTAATAAGGGTACTTCATCAACGGTAAGAGTAAGTGAGTTGATTGAAGCAGAGACTACAAACAGAGAATAGTAAGTCTGTACAGTTGGCTGGTAAGAGATAGCCATACTGAAGTATAATTGAGAGTCCGTTGGTATATTGGTATATTCCACAGGAGTGACAAGCTGAGTACTGCACGACAAGCTGAGTACTGGACCCCCCACGGCTACAAGGTTGGATATATGTAGATTGCAATAAAGGCATCACAGGGAAAAGGAAAGACAGAAAGTAAGGAAACTAGAACATGAAAGAAAGATGTGAAGGGAGTGAGGTTGGATTATATACACTACGTTATGTCGAATATACTACACACGGAACAGACGAATGGACGATAGACATATACCAAAATAATAGGAATGAATGTATTGACCAAAATATAGTTATAGGTATAACTATTCTGCAAAAATGTGAATTGGATGGCTGTAGGTTTATAGGGTGAGGAAGAGAAGCATGGGAGCGGTGAAGAAGGACCAATTCTAAGAGAAAAAAAAATGAAATCATATTACTTCCCTGAAAGCAGTGGCAGAGACAGTTTGCAAAAGGCTGTGAAAGTAATTGCAGCTTTTATCGACTCTGTGGGAAAAGACAGAGAACATACCACAGCAGCGGATACTCCAGTGACCACAGTGACGATTTACAAAACAACAAGAACAGTTGACAATATAAATTCCCCTCAGTCCTAAGAGCTTACTTTTGGTTTAGTGATATTATAGTGTTGCTTAAGTACTCTGTTATTGTGTAGGGAAATTGGAGGCTTCTGATTCCTCCCAACTATGCCACGTAACACGCTCGTTTCAAGTAGGTAATGTTTCGTGACTGTATAAATATGAAGGACAGGTTTACCTTCAATTATCTGACTACATTACAGGGTCCTTTAATGAAGAGCAGCAAACGGATATACCTTCATAAAGCCAACAGTACAGTGTTAACAGTTCATATTATCTCTGTTCCTCACTTGTGAAGTCGTGACTGAAGTGCACTTACGTTGTCGACTGTACAGTTACCCGTACGTGACACTGTCAGGACTTGACACTCACTCTGTAGATTTTATTTTGAATTTGGCCGAATATTTTGGAATTCTGCTTCCATATAGGAATTTATGCACTCCATGCCACTGGAACATTTCAGAGAGCAAAACGGGTACCATAATAATACCAATGTTTTAACCATGAGTATAAATAGGTTATCAAGTGAAATATTTTGATGCCTGGCCATAAATGCATTGTTGAGTCGAATATAACGTACCCGAAGGACGATATTAGAGGTGCAGTAGTGGTGGTGAATATATCGGTAGGAGAAGAAGGATTTAACCTGAATGAAGGACTAAGACAAGGGTATACCTTCCCATGCCTGATGAATATGCATATGACTGGAGGACCACTAGGCGGGAAAGTGAAAGGGATGAGGAAATTGTTAGCCTTTGACGTTAAGATAAAGATGTGTGGCTTGTTTACAGTGTTGTCTTTGGAATAACAGGTTATTGTTATAGGGGAAGGGAGAACATTGACTCACCAAGGTAGAACGCCACTCAATATTGTGAACTATAAATAATTTGTGATATATTATATATTACCATATATGAGGGGCATTTCTAATGGAGAACTCTGCTGTACACACATGTATTATTCCACTCGAACCTTTAGCTGATGCGATATTAAATTTTAACAGGTTCATTGTCCACATTCCGGATACGTTCGAGTTGGTAGTTATTATTATTATTAAACTGCAATCAACATGAGTTATTCTTGATCTGAGTGTTCATCAACCCAATCTGATTAACATACCTTTCTCCTTCTAACGTGACCTTTGTTGAATGAAGGATGACATATAAAGCTTCATTTTAAATCAGGAATATAATTATGTACCACTTTACCTTTCGTTGTTATTAAATATTAATTAAATACACGTTTTGAATTTATCACAGTGTAAAATATTAAGGGTAATCATTCAGTTGTATAAATGTTTGTAATGATCCTGTTATGAATTACAATTACCAGAGAAACAAACAAGGATGAGGGAGGCACCGTAGTTGTTTTATCGCCAGTATAAAATAAATGAATTACTTTTTCGTACGTACACTGAACATTTTAATTGATGGCTACCCAGGCTACCATAATTTGGAAATCCTTTTAATCACCAGTTCCCAGCATCGATATAATACCTTACTGAACTGATGTCAACAACTGAACTGAGGGAGGGAATTTTCCAGTGAACTGTGAGAAGGATACTAACGAACCCAGACAGTTTGTGTTCACCCCAGTGCCTCACCTCTCCTCCACTCCCCTCCACCCCAACCCTCCACCCCAGTGCCTCACCTCTCCTCCCCTCCCCTCCTCCCCTCCCCTCCACCTCAGTGCCTCACCTCTCCTCCCCTCCCCTCCACCCCAACCCCCCACCTCAGTGACTCAATCGTCCTTCAGTCCACCCCAATGTCTGACCTCTCCCTCCCAATGCTTCACCCCTTCTTGTTTCAACTCAGTGTCACTCCTCCACCCTTCACCCCAATGTTTCTCCCCTCTCTTTCACCCCAATGCCTCCCCCCTCCTCCCTTTCACCTAAATGCCTCGCCCCCTTACCCACCCCTCCACCTCAGTACCTCCCCCCTCTTCCCCTCCCCTCCCCTCCACCTCGTCCATCGTGCTTTCTGTTTTCCAACGACCTCTCTCCCCCGCCAACAGTAATTGAATCATATTTACCAGAGTGAAAGGAAACTTTATTTGCTGTCCTTCATATTCCAACTGGTATTCCAAATACTTCAAAAATGTATGATTCTTTTCTTCAATGAAATATCAGTGGAGGTCCTCACCTGTGTGCCTATGCCTGTAGTAATTAAGGGGCCATGATACTGTTTGGTACATGGCAGCGAATTGGTTCCTTCAAAGAATGCCATGAAACAGGACCAGATAAAACAAATATAATGGTGTCCTGTTGCTTGGATTTGTATGGAGGAATCAGTAGTTCCATATTGGCGCCAACTCTGTGTTATCCCATTAAGGTTGTGCCTGGGAAATAAATGTGATTCAGGACAATTAGAAATGCTATTTACTGAACTCCATGTACACACAAAGAAAATCATAACGTCGAGAAAGATTTTTATTAAATATCTCCGTTTATACAGCCACAATTTATTCAAGAGAAAAACAGTTGATAGTAGTAAAAACACTCTCTCATATATTTATTTAAGATTTAACTTTTAATATACAATTTCTAAAGTTATGAGAGTTTTGGTGAGACGCTCTGCATATTTCAGAAATGTGAGTGTTCAGTTCCAATACCAAGGAAATGCGATGTTAGTAATTATCTGAGTAAACAAACAAGTAAAACTCATTATCCCAGACGTCTTTCCTAATGAAGCCTTTTTTAATGGTCTCCCACCCCATGTCTTAGTCATGAATAATTGCATGATTATTTATTTGAAGTTTCAACTTAATTATTAAATTAAAATCATATTCGTTTATAAAATGCTGTATTACTGATAATAAAAATAATGACTGGCTATGTCATGATAATAATAATGTATTTGAACATAACAATACATGATGGAGTTTTAGTATATCACACAATAGATATCATAAAATATATTATATAAATTTTACATTCAACATCCACGTATAGTATTGCGAATTTCATCCTTCCAATTCTGCAGATGTCAAATGTTTATAATTTAACGCACCATATGTGAAGCTGAATATAGCCTGGGATATTATGGAGGGGATGTTTGATAAGTGTTGTCATGGTGTGTGTGTGTGTGTGTGTGTATGTGTGTGTGTGTGTGTGTGTGTGTGTGTGTGTGTGTGTGTATGTGTGTGTGTGTGTATGTGTGTGTGTGTGTGTGTGTGTGTGTGTGTGTGTGTGTGTGTGTGTGTGTGTGTGTGTGTGTGTGTGTGTGTGTGTGTGTGTGTGTGTGTGTGTGTGTGTGTGTGTGTGTGTGTGTGTGTGTGTGTGTGTGTGTGTGTGTGTGTGTGTGTGTGTGTGTGTGTGTGAGAGAGAGAGAGAGTGTGAGTGTGAGTGTGAGTGTGAGTTAATACGTGTGTGGTGTGTGTGTGTGTGTGTGTGTGTGTGTGTGTGTGAGTTAATGTGTGTGTGTGTGTGTGTGTGTGTGTGTGTGTGTGTGTGTGTGTATGAAAGAGTGAATGAATGAATGTGTCAGGTTTTGTGTCTGTATTTGTAATTGTGTGTGAGTTTCTGTGTGTCTGTGTTCGTGCCTGAATATGTATATGTGTGCTGATAACTGTATGTGTGTGTATCTGTATATGTGTGTGTGTCTGTAAGAATCAGGAGTGTGGTTTTTTTTTAAGGTGAGAGCTGTAGGAGTAGCGACACATACCACCAACCAATACCCTCAATGAACATCAAGTCCCCTGTGAACAATGTAACCTTATGTACCACCGAGCTACTGTATATGACTGTAACCTGAGCTACTATCAACTCCACCATCATAATAATTAATTCACTACTGTATATGGAAATGGGTTCGTGGTGGTGGTGGTGGTGGTGGTGGTGGTGATTGTGATTGTGATTGTGGTGGTAGTGATGGTGGTGGTGAACTCTTAATCAAATATTGTTTAAACACAAATAACTTTTTTGGGTCCGTTGGAAAGGGAAAATAGTGTTTGTCACCGGTAATGACGTCATACCTACAACAATACCATCCTTCCTTATTAATTTCAACAGATGTGCCTCCATGGGATTCAAAGCCACTACAGGCTGGGTATTAATTTTACACTCCAAAGCCTCGCAACACTATGTAGTCTTATTTTAAACTTGAACTAGTAGGATTCGAAATTGCTACTTGACGACATACAATTCAAAGCTTCAGTAAATATTAAGTACCATTATTGATTCCGACTTTGTGCTTCTCGAAGGAAATTGCCTTGTGAATCTTTTATGAACAAAGTTTACTGGAATACCGAACAAAGTTTGTGTAAAGGATACATGTAGCTTATAACCTGCTCAAAATGTAACCCTTCACGTTACGAAATTAAAAAAATGACGAATAATTTCATCACCGTTACTCGTCTTAAGATATTCTTTATAAATGTCAACTTCTGGAAAGGCGAGAGAGGCCGATAACCTCAGGGTTTGGGATAGTTGAGGACCAGAGTTCAACCACCCTTGTATAACTTGGTCAAAATTTGAATAGGAGGAAAAATGTATTATCAGTGTATTATTTGATGAATACGTGATTAATCCTGATCCATAAAATCTGAAATGTTATATGAAATGAAGGGAAGGGAAGAATGAATCCATCAACATAAGAATGGATGATATATAGGGGGTCCTTTGAGGGACATCATTAATATGTAACAGGAAGAGGGTTGGGGAGGCGGGATGGAACAGAACCTGAAGATTTCCCAACGGTATGCGAGGCAGATGTCGCACGAGACTCACTCACTAACCTCACAAGAAATAAAAGAGTTGTGTAAGGAGAGTTGAAGACAACATCACAGAGATACGTATAGTATTTAATAGACTTATAAATGTTTATATGTTCCACTCCTAGTTAACTGTCAGAGACAGTAACACAAATAACACAGACTCATGTCCACATAAGATGGTCATCAAAGCATATTACCAAAAATATATTAATTTGAACATTAATGTTTCAGCGATCATCACACCAAATAATATTATGGAGACATGAGTTATAATGACTACGACGCTTGTTACTCTATTTAACCAACTAGAATTCAGTTGCTTATCATATCAAGGAAGGTTCTACTGACGGATACACATGAACTCTTTACGTCCATCATATTGAGGCAGTGTTTCCCCTCCATCCGCTCTCAACTGTACAACAAAAGTCGAGAAAATCGTCAAGTCAGTACCACCTGCTTCACACAGCACGGCGGGGAGAATTGACAAAGTTAACTGTCCCGGTGGTGGTGGTGGTGATGGTGGTGGTAGTGACGGTGGTGGTGACGGTGGTGGTGACGGTGGTGGTGGTGGTGGCAAGTTTTGACAGGCTGCACAGTACCAAGCATCACATTCCCTTTCCCTTCCCTTATGTGCCAGACGAAAATATGTGAAATGAGTTACAACAGACTCGGGAGAATGTTGTCGCCTGAGCTTATATGCAAGGCTGGTTCTCATATTGCTCCTCTCTCTCTCTCCCTTTCCTGTACACACCTTTTTTATGTAAGCAAGTCATCCGGGACAGGAATCATAATTAAGAGGTTCAGTGACCGTAGTAATTAGGAAACAGGAATTTCTCACTTCGTACAAGAAATGATGAGGATGGTTGATATCATTATTGTTGTTATTCTTGATTTTGTTGTTGATACGGATGTTGTTGTTTGTGTGGACGTTGTTGTTGTTGTTGTTGTGGATGTTGTTGTTATTGTTGTTCTATTCTTGTATTTGTTCTTGTTGATACGGCTGTTGTTCTTGTTGTTTGTGTTGTTGTTACTATTCCTGTCGTTCGCTTTGCTGTTTTCATTAATTCTGTTATTTTAATCGTCGTTGTTGTTGTTGTTGTTGTTGTTGTTGTTGTTGTTGTGTATTCTGGCACCGTATATACCCTCACCTTTATATACCCTTCTTGTGTTCATTGTCAGTTATTGCTATTTTTGTTGTCGGTGTTGTTATTGTTATTGGAGTTGTTGTCGATGGAGCTGTTTATGTTGTTGTTGTCGTTGCTGTCGTTGTTGTTATTGTTGTTGTCGTTGTCGCTATTGTTATTGTTGTTGTCATAGTTGTCGTTCTTGTTCGCTAGTGCTACTTTAATTTTTTTTTTTTTTTTTTTTTTTTTTTTTTTTTTTTTTTTTTTTTTTTTTATCGTCGGCATAATTTTCTACCAACTCAGAGCTTGGTTTAGCCGCAACGCAAAACAACGGGATGTGACCAAACATGCTTTATTCATACCTTTATTTAAATTTTTTTACCTGACCAATATATACTGGGAGTTTTGCCCCATCCATAACAAGCTCCCCTCTGGCCATATTGTTGCTGGAAGAGACAGTGTGTGTTTTTTTTTTTCTCGAAATCTATAAACTTTGGTATTTATATACATTCCTTCTGTATTTGCCTACCTCCATTAATCTGAGAATATATATAAAACAAAGGCATGTTCCTGGTTATCCTTTTATTTGGGGTAGAGCTGTTTTTATTAGAATATTATTAATTCATTCCCAGTGCCTTGGGTATAGCGTGAAATTGAAATGTGAGACCAGATGTTTGTGTGTGGGTGTGTGCATTTACAGTATTACGTAGGCAGGTATTATTTGTGCATCATATTTGTGCGTGTGTGTGTGTGTGTTTGTGTTTGTGTTTGAGTGTAGGTGAATGTATGTGTGTGGGTGTATACGTGCGTGAATGTATGTCTGTGTGTAAGTGCGTGAGTGTATGTCTGTATGTACGTGCGTGAATGTATGTCTGTATGTATGTGCGTGCGTGAGTGTATGTGTGTGATGTGTGTATGTGTACTTGTATGTGAGTGTTTTTCTTTGTGTGTATATATGTGCTCTGTGTAGAACCTCTGGGGAAGGATTAAGCCACAGGTCCATCATTACCCTCACAGCTCCTCACAACCTCACAACATTTCCTCACTAATTTACTCCCGCTGAGTACCCAACATTTCCTAACGCAGCCTACAAGGAGGAACGTGGGAGTTAAAGAATATTAACTTTTACAACCTAATCCTCTTGTGGCTATCGGTCTAAATGGCCTCTGTGTAGTCTGGAGACTTATGTTATACTCTAGGTAAATAATCTGACACATCGTGAAATAGCCCCCAGCTCTTCAAACGTGGGTTGGTAATGATATGGTGCCAGAGGGATTATTATTGTACCTTTTCTATGTTTCTTTGTGTTCCCTTCAGATAAGATTACATTCAGTGACAGGAAAGGAAAAGAACGAGGCACAAACTGTAGTTTCTTCATATATATGATAACATAGTGTTATTACATAATTAAAAGTTAGAGTAAAAAATATAGTATTGAGGAATTACTTTTATTTTTTTTTCAACAGAAACCTGAAAGTATTAACAATTAATTTCCTCGGTAGGGAAGGCTTTTACGGTAGTAAACTATATTAAGATGGGATTACCTAACTTAAACAAGAAGATAATACTCGTAGTTATCATCAAGGTGAAAGTTATAACAGTAACGAGTGGGTACTCTTATACTACACTCGTATTGTTCTCTTTCATCGGTGTGTTCTATAAGTTCACATAATAAGATCACACATGAGCGCATTCACTCTCTTCACTCAATTCAACACTGGCTTACAATTTCTCACGCATACCACTTCAGTCTTTTCACGTGGTTGGTTTCCAGTGAAGCAGAGAGAGTTACTGGAGGATCCTGCTGTGGGTCAGATGCAGGCAGTAGCGAGAACGTACTAGACGAGAGGGAAATGCAATAACTGGAATATTTACCCTGGGGAAGAGAAGTGCTTTGCTAATGGTGTGCAAGAGCTCAACCCTGCTTGGTACTGAGGGCTGGAAGGGATACACGTGTTCAGTTATACCTGTTTCTGCTGATTGTGGAAAACTTAAGACTTTTTGTCCCATACCAATACTGTTGATTATTATGGTCAGAACTACACTACCAATATACTGTATATTCAAATAGTCTTTATGTAATATACTATCCTATACAACATTGTATATTTCTGGCACCAGATAAAGTGTTCCAAGAACGCCCTTTACTCATCCAGGAGGTTGAAATTATTGATAAAGGCTTTGTACACCGTAAATGCAACAGACATATTCATTCCAACACATTTTTCCGTAGATGAGTATGGAATCTAACATTTCCAATGTCATGCTTTGTTAAAAATAATATATTCTGAGTCTTGGTGCAACTGTCAGTGTATGTATTTGTATGTTGAGTATATTGTAGCACTCTTGTCCCCCTTGGCTCAGGAAGGTGTAGTGTGTACTGTACTGTGACACAAAATTTCGCGGTAGAATGATAAAAGTGTTGTCCATGATGTGACAACATGCAGTGTAATGGTTTACATATGTACAGTTGCATACATTACTCCCTGAACACTTCTAGATATATCCAACATACATAGATGAAATATATACAATAACCTGCAATACAATATCATGATACCTGCTTTTCACTCATGAAGTATTTCAACCTTCTAATCTAACAATCCAAATGTCTTCAGACGTGTCCAGGCAAGACAATAGATTTACAAAGACTTGCATTGAAAAATTAACCACACATAACTTACGGTCCAAAAACTATGACAAAGTAATAATAAAGGAAATAAAGGAATAAATCTGCTGTGATGCCTATAAGAACCTGGTTGTCACATCACACAAATATCGTCAGCCACTGTGACTGTAAGAATCAGACTTGGGAGAGCATACAACCTTTACACCCGAGACACGTTTGTGGCAGTGGTTGCATATTTGGTTCATATTGCCTTGGTTGGTTCCAGGTTCTATTACCACCTTGGAGATGCTCTAACCTAGTGAAAAAACTGAAAACATTATATGCTTGCATTGTATACATTGCAAAATAAAATTCATTATAATCCAACATAGGAATTATGCTTCTCACAAAGGAGGATTTACAAACATGACATTCCTCTTCACATTTGTTAATGAAAATAAGTGTGTAAGCATATATAAATAATCATATATAATATATGAGGAAGTGTAGTCTGGGAAAGAAGTGGAGAGAGACAGAGAGAGACAGAGAGAGACAGGATGAGGAGGAGGAGGGAGGGGAGAGGAGGTGATAACGGAACATGAGCAAATTAGGGTATCGAGCTCGGTGAGAATGTCCCACTCTTACACATAAGTGAAATTCAGGCCAAACCTACTACAGCACTTAACTACGTCCCAGACACAAGCGGCAACCACTGCAGCTATATTATTGTCTCTTCAATATCGGGGATAATATAAAGCTCTCCAATACAACCCTGACGTAGAGTAGTTGGAAATGAGTTTGTGTCGTTCTCCGTTACTTCTTCCATTACACGAGATAAGCTGGGACCCATACGTATGGAGTTAGGGTCGGGTTTCGCTTCACAAAATGCTAAGTTCATTGATCGATAATTTTCCATCATCTGGGTTAAAAGGTTTTGAAAAGAAATCAGCCATACGTATGCAACAAACCTAAGCGTGTGTTGGTAAATTCGGAGATAAATATTCCTCCAAACTAATTCAAGCAACGGACTGCCTTAACTAACTTCACTTGACCTGTCTTTTTAATAGGCGTTAGTTTGCTGGAACCTTCAGACTTCAATGTGCCGAAAGTGTAATACTTCCAAAAAACCAAGATCAACGAAGATTTATATAGGAAAACGTCCAATACTGAATGTACTTACCTGTGTTCTAAGTCCTTCTGGTTGGACAAGAATAATAATTATAAGGATGTAAAATACAATGTGTTTTTTTTTTCAATCGTTACTATTGACTTGGTATACAAGACTGATTTGATTTGTTGTTGGGACGGGATGCATCTGTTTCTCACGTCCAGTACCTTGGGATACAAGACTGTATTGAGGCTGGAAATGAATTATATATATTTCGTTCCTACAGTAGATCTCATCCACTAACTAGGAATACTGTAGTTTGTTGGTGTTGTGGTTGTTGTTCATCATTTTTTTCCTCAGTTCAAAAGGAGTGATGATAGTAAAAGCAGCATTAGCAGCAGCAGCAGGAGCAGCAACACCCCTTGTCAATAGTGGCAATAATAGTATGTTTTGCCCAAAGCAATAACCTGGGCCTCACTCAATAGCTAATATTTACAGATTGTGGGGCTCCTGGTATCTTCACACACACACACACACACACACACACACACACACACACACACACACACACACACACACACACACACACACACACACACACACACACACACACACACACACACACACACACACACACACACACAGACACAGACACAGACACACACACACACACACACACACACACACACACACACACACACACACACACACACACACACACACACACACACACACACACACACACACACACACACACACACACACACACACACACAATGGGGATAACTGCATGTGGAAATGTACTAGTACTCTAAACTTGTGGTCTTGGTCCAAAGTTCCATTTACAGTTCTCTGTTTGCATGTGTGTGTGTGTGTGTGTGTGTGTGTGTGTGTGTGTGTGTGTGTGTGTGTGTGTGTGTGTGTGTGTGTGTAAGAGAGAGAGAGAGAGAGAGAGAGAGAGAGAGAGAGAGAGAGAGAGAGAGAGAGAGAGAGAGAGAGACTGTGTGTGTGTGTACTGTGTGTGTGTAGTGTATGTGTTGGTGTTGGTGGTGCCATCTGAGGTTCGTCTGTACCGTCGTTTGGCCTCCACCCGTGGACAGGTTTATGTTCACCTCTTCCCGTTGTGGTGCAGTGCAGCTTCCTATCTCTCTCTCTCGCTCTCGCTCTCTCTCTTTCTCTCTCTCTCTCTTTCTCTCTCTCTCTCTCTCTCACACACACACACACACACACACACACACACACACACACACACACACACACACACACGTTATTTTCTTCTGTAGTTCAGTAGAAAATATCTTTCAATCTTTCTATCTCTTTTTTTATATCTACTTTTCATCATCATCATATTTTCAGCCACCACACTCAAAAAAAAAAAAAAAAACACTAACGGTATTATAAGTTACCAGCAAGCATTCGCGTTTTCATGATTTACTAAGCACAACAAATACTGTAATATCATTAGTAACCATTATTATGGTCCGCTGCCTCCATAAAAAGCAACCCATTCATTCCATTACTAAAACACCTATAAAATAGTGAGACAAAATATATAATCCTGAGTAGCAAAGGTTAAGTAGTAGTACACATTGTCTACATAAAAGCATCCTATCAAATAATTCTATTTCTATAATTCTCAACAAAACATAATTTCCTCACCAGACTGCACTTACTTTTACGCTTGTGTCGAGAGAGAAGTTGTTGTTGTTGGTGTTGTTGGGTGGCGTCTGCTGCTTCTGCCTCCCTCTTGTTCTCGGACAGCTGGGTAACAAGTTGTGGTGAGTGGTCCTGGTAGACGGGGCCATTTTTCACTTGCCTTCCTTCCGACTGGACTTTCTCTCTTTCCGTCTTGACTACTGGCTCTCCTTCCATCTCGTTCACTTTCTTCTTTTCTCCTCCCCTCTCAGTTACTTCCTTTGTTTCTGTCTCCGTCACTTTCTTTTCTCCCGTCTGCATCAATTGGTTTCCTTCCCTTTTCACCACTTTCTTTCCTTCCCTCTTCACGTATATTTTCCCTTCCATAATCGACCTCTTCTTTTCTCCTCTTTCTACTGTATTTTCATCTTTATTGTCCGCCTTTTCTTCTAACTTCATCTTCACGTCTTTCCTTGCTATCTTTTCTTCTTTTTCATTTTCCTTCTTTACATTCGTGCCATACTTCTTAAATATAGTTTTATTTTTCTTCATCTTATTTACTTTCCTCCTCACCATGAGTTCTCCCTTCTTCCTGTGTGTATCTTCTTTCTTACACGCCAGGCATCCATACTTCACTTTTATTCCTTTTCTCTTCGCCTCCGTGTTTCGTTTTTTCTTCACTCTTTTCCTGCCTTTTTTCACCTTGACCCTCCCCTCTGCCCTCGCTCCCTGTTTATCTTCTTCGTTCATCCGCTTTGGGCTATCTGTCACGGTCTTTTCTTCGCTCTTCACCACCTTCCTTCCTTTCCTTCTCCTAATTTCATCTCCACTCCCACTCTTCCAATTGCTATCGGCTCTTTCGTCAATTCTTGCAGCAGCAGCATTGTCGATGTGAATCAGTTCGCGTTCTGGTATTGACTTGAGATCAGTCTTACTCCTCCTCCTCCTCCCCCTCCCCCTCCCCCACCTTCTTCTTCTCCACCTCCTCCTCAGTGCTTGTAAAAGATGAAAATTTTCCTTCTGAGCCGACGCTGGAGATGCTGGCAGAGTGATGGGTTGGAGGGAGGCGAGGGGTGTGGTGAGGAGTGTGGGGAGAGAGGAGGGGCGTGAAGAGTTTAGAGGTGAAATGGAGGAAGTGAGGCGTGAGGTGGAGAAGGATACGGGGCGTGAGGAGGTGAGGGGTGAAGTGGAGGAAGTGAGAGGTGAGGAGGGGGAGGTGATTGGGGAGGTAATAAGGCTGAGGAATGAGGTGAACGGAGCGAGAGGTGAGGTGAAGGGGGTGGGAAATGAGGTGGAGGAAGTGAGCAGAAAGATGGAGGTAGCGAGGCTTGAGGAGATGGACGGGGAAATGGAGGTGGGGGTGGGGATGGAAGTGGAGGTAAAGGGGCCGGGACTGCTGACTTGGTTAGACAAATCCCGGAACTTTGAAACCGAATGCCAATGGAATTTAGCTCCAATGGAAGGTGCAGGAGAGCCTAGTCGAGTAACGGGTCTGCTGTCCTCCTTTCCGGAATATTTTATGGAGAATGTAGGTCTTTTGGTGGGCATCTCTTTGTTCCCTCTGGTATGTAAATGGCCTGAGGTTCCAACAGGGAAGACCGCGCCCTCACTCCCACTCCCACTCCCACTCCCACTACCTCCAAAACCAACAGTTTCTCTTTTCGTGTCATGGTGTAGCAAAGTGTGTGCAATTCTCGCCGATGTACAACATTTATAATCTATATTGCCCGGACGATTTTGCACGTCTTCTCTCCGGTCAGAAAAAGCAAAGCGTTTTCGTCTCTGTGATTTAAGATTTTTAACTTGCTCAAGGGAACGAAAACGCTCAAAGAGAGTTCGATTGTACGAAATAACATGGGAAAATTTATTGCATCCCTTTGATCCACGAGCATCAAGCCAGCCTCTGCAACAGCCAATCCCAACATCACCACCATCAACACTACCACCGTACCTACCAACCCTGACACTACCATCAGGCTCACTGCCACCCCCGCTACCAACACCCCCACCACCACCCCCACCACCACCACCCCCACCACCAACGTCAGGACCACCCGGCAGACTCTCGGAGAACTTGTTGTGCCAAGAGTTGTTGGTCTGGTAGGAACGAGGGACACCACTTGACGTCGGTGAGGTTCTGCTACTGATGCTACTACTATTGCTGCTGTTGGTGGCTGAGAGAGGAAACGACAGCACTGGGACACCGGTGATTGGAGCAGCATGTTGAGTTTTCTCATGATTTATTTTTCTAGTGTTTACAATGAAGATTTCCTTTAGGGACTTATCTTGACTTGATTGTCTTGTCTGAACTGTTGGAACTGTTTGTTGGATTTTTACTATCCTTTTTTCTATTGACTGAGTGGTTGGTGTTGCCTTCTGGGTGATGTTTGTCTTTAGCTTCTTGGCTCGAGTGCATGGAAAAGTATCCTCGATATTTCCTTTATCAGGTTTCTTTGTTTTGGTTTGTTCCTGTTCTAAATCTTTTGCTTGAGTGACATGAAAGGTCTGACTAGAATTCCCTTGGTTAAGCCCCTTCCTCTGTTGTACTTGTATAAATGGAAAGAATCTAACATGAAACAAAAAATTAGATTTTTCTGCAGCCACTGGATAAGAGGAGACTGCAGGCACTTGAACAGCAAATACGAAAACAGCAATAGAATAGAATATCATTGGCAATAGTAACTTAAAAATGCGTGCACGTGGCAGCCTCAACCAGACCTGCACTATATTTATACATCTCCAGGGCTGATGTGGCCGAGAAGCTTCTTGCAAGGCCCCTACCATTGGACAATCACCTTGGGGTCCTCGGCTCCCTATGGACTCCTCCCTGTGGAATCCAGAAGGAGAGGAAGAGTCGACCCGCCGCCCAGTCATGCATGAAGACACTCACATCAGTTATGGCGAATCAGGAAATGTCGGGGATTGAAGAAGCAGGATGAAAAATACATATAATATAAATCCACAACTAATGAGTGAAGAGAGAAGGAAGTGAACGCAAGCCACACATTGACACACAGAATTCGAGAGCAAGTTTACACCCCACCTGATGAATGTTCCATAATGGTGTTACTAATTTTCTTTTGACACCAGTTTACCCTCAGGTTGTAATATCTACCAACTTCTCTGAGCAAACTTTCCATCAATCAGTCAATCAAATAAACAACTACAAAATTTCAAATGTTCGTAGGTATGTTAAAGTTTGGTTCATTTCTCTATTATCATTACGGTGGCGGTGTTATGCAGTGACGGGCCAGTTCTCTTCTGCCCCGCTCTGTACTAAGGCTGAGGAGGCCCGACAGGCAAGAGTCCTTCCCTGGTCTAAGTGTCATAGTTGCCGCCACTCCAGTCGTTCCAGGAGTTACCATCTCTCAACTTTGATAATTGCTTTCCTTTCACAATCACCCGCGGTATAATTTCCCGAGACTGTATAATAACTTCATAATGACACAGCTCATTAATTTTAGTTCCCCCAATCTTGAGTGCTTACATAAAGACCACTGTCAGTTCCAGATTAGATTAAAACCATCACAGTCTTTGCCAATTGTTCATTAACACACTCCTGGCCATTTCTCTTTCTCAACGGCATAATTTTGTCAAGGGGTAGTTGCAATTATCTTCAGTAACTTTCAAAATTGCATTAAATTACACTCTCGCACTCACAAGTCACATTTTGCTCAAGTAAATGTCGTAAAAATTCCCCTAGAACACAAAGAGGCTAGAAGGTACGAAGCATTTATCAAACGTTAACTTCCTGGGTGTTTCTGGATGCACGTATTCAATCATAATTTCCTGAGGCTGAGAGCTTTGTGTCCCCATCGCCTGAGATTGGCCCCGGAACCAAATTGGATTATAGCAATCACGTGGAGGCTCTTGAAGATAGAGCCTGTTGTCTCATAAAGAATTCACCTTACCTAAGATTTTATTTATAGGTTACACTAAACTGTTCTTCACTGATTTGGCACACATCAAAATTGAACATTAAGTCCTTTAAATATTACTCTTCTTACGCAGTAAATGCATTATCAATCCAGATTTTTGAAAACTAAAATGTAATATCACTTATTTCCTCGATGAGGTATACATTGTATATACATTTCTCGAAATGTTGCTGTGAGAAGGAAAGTAACACAAACTATGGCTCGCCTAATTACTTTGTTCAGGTGTTCACTCTCACGTATTAATTTCTACCAACTTATCACCCGTCTTTCTTGCTCGTGTTTACGGGTACCAAATTGTATTCAAAATGATGTTTTTCTCATCCACTCATCATCATCTTCCAAGTAGTTAATATCTATGACATATTTCACTGATAAAAAGAAATAAGTATTTTTGGGGAAGTATCTGACCCGTAAACATTCTGTCCAGCGACGCGAGGAGGGCCAAATAACGCAGAGTGAAGAGGGATGGAAGTTGAGGAGGCCAGAGCGGCACATCCTCACTCGACAACCCCCAGATCAACACTGGCACCAAAATATTAGTTGCGGGAGAGGGCGCTGGAAACACTGTTGCCAGACGATAGCGTTACCATTATTCGTGGAATGATAGGGAACTTGTAGCGCCTCTGGTGTATAAATGGGGTGTGTTGGATTGATGTTGACTCACCTTTACACCTTGTCAACGGGAGGGTCATCTAGAATTAATTGAGTTTGAGATCGGCTTAATTCAAAAGCATTTTCGACCATTTTATGCAAATTTTTACTGACTTGATTTTACTCTTACATATAAAACCGTCAGTAGGTTATCGTAATATAAAATGTAAAATTTTGAAAAAGGCTACGAGTTTCATAGGTTTCATATTGGAGATAAATTTTAACACTTAAATGTCAGAGTGTTTCCTTTCAACAGTAAAAAAATATCATCGTCTGTTAGTCGGAGAATATTTCAAAACTTGTCAGCCGGTGTTCATAGTTGATTATTGAATAATGGTGGTAAATGGCAGACAATAGAAAAATTGCAATAATAATGTTACGAAAAATATTTACAATTTAGACGATGGAACACTTAAGAATCTGTGCTATTGCTTATGCCAGATGATTGTTTTCTCACTTGCAAAACACCTCATATATATAAAGGGGTAAAGGGACAACAAACTTCAGTGAAATTGGAAGCTAACGATTCCTACAACCTATACTAGAAAATAAAGAAAATTATCAACTAAAACCTATTTATTGGAATAGTTTGTATGCAACAATTGCCTCAAATCTGTCACCCCGGTTAATTAAGGGAATTGGATTACTGTACGAAAGTGACATTTCAAGTCATGTCACTGTGAAGCCCAGGAAAATTCTCCCTTTTTTCACATAAACATACTGCACATCTTAACAGACGATACATTCCTGTTTGTCAGTAATGTAGGTGATTATCATTGTAGATATGGCTGTTTTTATCACAGTCATCCACTTTGCTGCATACACAAGCTTACATTATACTGTTTATAATCGCTATGGTTTATCCTTACTTTTGTATAATTGTTTTGGTTAATATAATTTCAAATGAGAGAGCAAAGCATACTCACTCATTCATACCAAAGTATATACTCTAGTAATTACAGACCCTTTAAGAGTGACCCAACTCATACACTAACTTAACATCCCAATATTATAGGCATTGTAACACACACTAACATCTCACTATTATAGGCATGGTAACACACACTAACATCCCACTATTATAAGCATGGTAACACACACTAACATCCCACTATTATAAGCATGGTAACACACACTAACATCTCATTAATATAGGCATTGTAACACACACTAACATCTCATTAATATAGGCATGGTAACACACACTAACATCTCATTAATATAGACATTGTAACACACACTAACATCTCATTAATATAGGCATTGTAACAAACACTAACATCCCACTATTATAGGCATTGAAACACACACTGAAATCTCACTATTGTTGATACTGTAACACACATTTGTCCCCACCACACCACAACACACCACACAAGGGCAGTGTTTTCTGTTTTCTTGGACGTTTTGATTTCTTAAGCCTCGAGCTGAATCTTAATCTCCTACTTACCTAAATGGCTTTCTGTTGCCAAGTTGTTGATATGGCTGTTGGTTCAATATCTCCTCGGATATATCTTAACCCAGGGATATAATACAAGGAATGAGAGTAACGTGACTTTATTCAAAATATCCTAATATGAAATGAGTCGCATATCATTCTTTTATCACTCACCTAATTGGCTAATACTGATATTGCTTTGTTACTATAAACTTTTTAATTTAGATAGTACCAACTTTTGTCTGAGTTAATGGAATATTCTAATACCAATATAAGATTCTCAGAGGCATAGTCATGTTCAGGAAAAGAATGAACTTGGAGGAATAAGACAAATAAGATATAAATCTACGGTCACGGCGTGCCACGTTTCACTAACTAATCAAATGGCCTCCGGCCCAATGCGTTTAACCTCAATAGGCTTCAATATGGCACCAAAAATATATGCCAATATTTTCACCACTGGGTATGACTTCATAAAACCATTTACCGAGAGTCATACATGTACTTTACGTCCCCTTGAATCTACAGAGAATAAACAAGCACACAAACCTAAAATATTTATAAGATGCCTTTTCTTTTTTTCCGTCCAGTGACTTTTGCCATTTCCTCTTTTTATTGCCTATTTGTCGTCAGTTGGAATAGTTGTAAATCAGACGAGTGCTCCTATCTGATGTGTCATAAAAAAGAGTTTCCTACTGAGCCCTGCCAATGGAAGCAACCTATCTATCCTCTTTGCTTCTGCTGGGCGCCCCTCTTCAAATTCTCCCGGTCCTTGTGGTTCACTATTCTAATGCGATTATTGCTTCTTAATGAGGTAACATGGACTTTGCTCTTGTTGAGTTTATAATTAACGTTACTTTCTGAGCGACTGGGCTGACCTGCGGCATGGGATGGCTCTCAATTTCTCATGTCAGTTTCTAAAATGTATCATCAGTTTCATCCCCCCTTACACCTGGTTTGACCCATAATGAGTGGCAGGATATTGATACCATCGATTATTTCTTACCAACTATCTACCTACCCTTTGTCTTCCCCTCTCACCTCACTATGATTAACAATGCTTAAATCAGCGAACAGCGAGTCAGCTTTATGTCCACGACTGCATTTCATATCGTGGATTAATCATGTTTGCTGAAAATGAACAGAAAGTATCAAGTCACATACTATGAAGTGGAAACAAATTAATTAAAAAGTCGAAGTACCATGAAGAGAGAATCAGAAACGTGTATTCAAAACCTACTTGTCTGATTCTGTTTATAATTCGTTACAGATCAGACTGATATGATTCTCAGTTTCTTTCGTTTCTCACTGTACCTGGAATTGGTCGATTTGTCAATGTCTTCGCTTCAGTAACTCTAAGGTCTTATGGAATGCTGTACTTAATATCATGCAAGAAGCTAGGAATGCATGTTAATTCATTAATATTATTCAGCTGAACAACACAGCAATGACAATCCTTGTAAGCATCAGTAAATTTACAGTGATCAGTGTAAACGAACTCTCAGCACAACAACAGACCATTTCAATAATATCTAAGTCAAGATGCGAGACAAGAACACGCTTCATAAACATATCTCAGTCAGTCTCTCTTACCAACATGTGTGCCTGTCTGTCTGTCTGTCTGTCTGTCGGTGCCTGCCTTCCACACTTTCCTTTCCCATCAACTAATTATTAGCGAATGTACGTTCCTGCCTTTGAAGTGACGTTCTTTGTGCCTCTTCCTTTGACGGGGACCTACACTGACAGTCTGATCCATCGCCCGTCCACCAGATCTCGAGTGAAATAGATGGAGCATTCTCAACCATTCCCGGTCTCTCGCTGTTAAATGCTCTCCATCTCTCTTTTCAGTAAGTCCTCGGTGTCTCTCTCTATCTAACTATCTATCTATGTATGTACTTATTCCTTTGTCGTTCTTTCAGTCTATATCTATGTATCTATCTATCTTTCCAAGTATCTATTCCTCTGTCTTTTTATATATCAATCTATATCTATGTATTTATTTATCAAACAGTCAATCTATATCTATCTATTTATCTACATTCAGTATCTATCTATATCTATTCCTGTGGCTTACCATCTATCGATCTATATTTATGTATATATCGGTCTATCTATTTATCTATCTATCTCAGTCTATCTGTAAATACAGGATGTGCTCACCTTCAACATTTCCTCCCATTTTTACGAACAGTATGGAATTCCCTCACGAGACCTGCCTACTGTAGATGTCCTTTACACTTATCTTCCCATCGTACTGAGGAAATGGAACAACAACAACAACAACAACAACAACAACAACAACAACAACAACAACAACAACATCACATACAAAGAAACCAAACCAACCACCACCTCCTCCTACATCTCAGCTTGGGGTTGTATATAAGCATTCACTCCCATTGCTGATAATATATGTACATCTTCTCAAGAGCGATACTATCATAGCATTCAAAGGCTGAGTTGGTGGCTACAACATTATTACAGTTCACCTTCTGCAGTGGAGGAATATTGGATTATATCGGAGAATAATTTACAAGAGATATCATCTGTCATATTTCTAAAACTATTATATCAAAGTTATTATATATCCAGTTTCTGTTTATTACGTCTGAAGGCTACATACTGTTTCAAGTGTCACATGAACAAGGGCTGACATATTGTGTAGTAAATGTAAACTATCTCCAGATGACTTTAGATATGGACAAAGTTGGTTACAATATATCTCACTTCGCTTTTTTCTACTACTACTACTTACTACTACCACTCCCACAACTAATACTACTACCACTACCAGTACCACCACCATAACTACTGGGACATACCACTACCAATACCACCTGCTACAACTACTACTTCTACTTCTACGACTCCTACTATTACGACTACAACCGTTGCTCCTAGATATCCTAAATGGGTCTCTAATGAACCGTGTAAAGTCAGAAGGGGAGAGCAAGAAGAAAGTGAGGTGGTTCAGCGGAGGAGGAAGGCGGGCAGAAGTAAGATAAACAGGAAGATGGTGAGAAGCAAAGGAAAAGAAGAAGGAGAAGAGGAGTAAAGAGGAGGAGGTGGAGGAGGAGGAGGAGGAGGAGGAAGAGTAGGAGAAGAGAAAAGAGGAGGATGAGAGTAAAGAGGATTCGGAAAGTAAGGAGGAGGAGTAGGAGAAGAGTAAAGAGGAGGATGAGAGTAAGGAGGAGGAGGAAAGTAAGGAGGAGAGTAGGAGGAGAGTAAAAAGGAGGAGGAGGAGGAGAGTAAGGAGGAGGAGGAAAGTAAGGAGAAGGAGTAGGAGGAGAGTAAAGAGGAGGAGGAGGAGGAGGAGGAGGAGGAGGAGGAAGAGTAGGAGGAGGAGGAGAGAGAGAAGAAAAGAGAAAAAGAAAGCGATAAGGATTGTGAGACAGAGAGAGAGAAGAAAAAGAGAAAAAGAAAGCGATAAGGATTGTGAGACAGAGAGAGAGAGAGACAGAGAGAGAAAGAGAAAACCGATGTATAGAGAAAGAGAAAGAGAGAAAAAGAGATAGAGACAGTAGTAAAAGACTTACGAGGGGTGGCTGGGAAAACCTCACCGACT
>JAWZYT010003538.1:122500-150000 GCA_034508575.1 Petrolisthes manimaculis | reverse complement strand
GAGTATAGAGAGGAGGTGAAGGGTAGCAACAGAGAGTAGCAGAAGACGTAATTAGCGAATTTGAAAGGAGTAGAGGAGAGAGAGAGAGTAAGATGAAGGAGGTGATTAGATAGTGGGATTAACCTAGGATAGAAGAGGTGTAGTAGACAGTGATAGAGACAGATAGACAGAGAAACAAAGAGAGAGACAGAAATGGGGAGAGAGAGGGACAGACACAAGAGGGAGTAAAGTAAAGTAAGACGGAGACTGAGACAGAGAGAGAGAGATATATAGAGAGAGAGTAAAGGAGAGTAGGAGAGCAATAACTACGAGCCATGAGTAAACCAGAGTAGGAGGTCCTGAGGGTGAGAAATCCTACTGTGAGCCTTGGTATTCCCCCTCCGGTAATCCCCGTAATGAGCTGCTGGGGGAGGAAGGTGTTGGGGCTTATTGGATCCTCACATTGATGTTGCCACTCCTCTGACCCTCATCACACACACACACACACACACACACACACACACACACACACACACACACACACACACACACACACACACATAATTAATATGTATACACACGAGTATATACACATGCGAGTGCACATACACAAGCATATATAATATTCACACACACACATACACATACAGGTGATATAGTAGGCTTCAGATGTATCGTTACCTGTCCTCTGGTTACGTGTTCGTGTCTCTCTTGGTACCTTTCAGCCAGGGTAAGGGTCAAGTGGTGTCTAATTGCTCCCATTATGGCTTCAGTCGGTAGCATAAAGTGGTTTCCATTCTGTCACCCTAATACCAGTTTAGTGATCAGGTAACACTTTTTATTGAAGACCCTGAGGTGCGTGTTTCGTATTTAGCCAATGGCGTTATTGTGTTAGAATGAATCCTGGTTTATAAAGCAGCGATATTAGATCAGAAATAGCTCATATGAGAGAGAGAGAGAGAGAGAGAGAGAGAGAGAGAGAGAGAGAGAGAGAGAGAGAGAGAGAGAGAGAGAGAGAGAGAGAGAGAGGAGAGAGAGAGAGAGAGAGAGAGAGAGAGAGAGAGAGAGAAAGAGCAGGGGGGGGGGGGAGAGGAATACTATACATGGATTAAATTATGAATGATTCAAATAAAAGAGGATTAATTAGGGATCATGATGAGGGCTTTAATGTAATATTGTTGTTGAATTAAAAACTCCTGTTGATTCCTTTAAAACTGTGGCACCAAGCAACCCGTAGGCTGAGTAAGTCTGCTTCGTGGCACTGCTGGAATAAAAACACATGGCCCTTGTATCTTCCAAAACATATTAAATTCATTAATTGACTTCTGTTTTGAGGGAAATGAGCGGATACATTAATAATCTCTCCAAACTGCACTATACAAAACAGATATTCGACTTTTATACTGTGGTGCTACTCACTCTGCCTTATGGTGTAGTCTCAAGGAATCGTATGTTGTGGTACTCCTCACTCTGCCTTATGGTTTAGTCTTGAGGATCGATAAGTTGTTTCCGATTTGCTCACAACATCACAGACGACCCATTTAGTGACTACAGAGGAAGGAAGGGAAACCACACAGAAAGAAAGCTGCTTAGAACGGTGAGGAGCAACGGGGAGCTAGCTAGGAGAGGAAATGTTCTACTCTTCGATTTCCATGTCTCTCCCCCACACACACACCTGTTAGTGACTGTGACCCACCACCACCACCACCACCACCACCACACGTGCAGCTGCGACCCCCCCGCTGCAGGTGTGCAAATGGAATCAATGGCAGGGGTGGAAAAGTCAGTGGGTACTCTAGCCGTGGAGGAGGAGGAGTGGTGCGGGGTGCGGGACGTGAGGGAAGGGAAATAGTTTTGTGGCGGACAGACAGACAGACAGACAGACAGACATTTAGACAGGCAGACAGACAGACAGACAGACAGACAGACATTCATTTAGACAGGCAGACAGACAGACAGATAGATAGATACATGCATACGTAAATACATACACATATAATGGACATAGAGAAAAACTGACCGACATATACATAGACAGACACATACAAAGAGAAAGAGACAGACCGGTACACATATAGATAGATAGATAGATAGATAAATAGATACATAGATACATAAATAGATAGATGGATAGATAGATACATAGATACATAGATAGATACATAGATACGTAGATACGTAGATAAATAGATAGATGGATAGATAGAGATAAATAAATAAATAGATAGATAGGTATGGAAACCGACGGTGGAGGAGAAGAAGGAATGAAGGAATGTAGAAAAGGAGAGAAAGAGAAAGAGAGACGTCTGAAGGAAGAAGGGAGGGCCGAGTGAGTGATTGAGTGTGTGTGAGAGTGAGGCTGTGAAATTGTTTTTTGCCTTGAACGAGAGAGAGAGAGAGAGAGAGAGAGGAGAGAGGAGAGAGAGAGAGAGAGAGAGAGAGAGAGAGAGAGAGAGAGAGAGAGAGAGAGAGAGAGAGAGATGTTGAACGAAGCAAGAAGATGAAAAGACCAACAGTCAGACAGACAGACAGACAAACAGGCCAAGCTAATGAATGAGAAAGAAAAATAGTAAAAAGAAACAACAGAATGAAAGATAAAGATTAAAGAGAAAAAATGAGAGAATAATGATGTGCATTTACTCCTAATGAAAATGATATGGAGAGATAAGGGGAGAAATAATGAGAGAAAGAGAGAGAGAGAGAGAGAGAGAGAGAGAGAGAGAGAGAGAGAGAGAGAGAGAGAGAGTGAGAATACGAGCGAGCGTGAGAGAGAGAGAGATTACAAACGTGTGTGTGAGAGAGTGAGAGGATGAGAGTGCGAGAGTGTGAGAGAGAAAAGGAAATAGAGGAGGGGTACTTGTGTGTGTGTGAGAGAGAGAGAGAGAGACAGACAGAGGAAAGGAAAGAGAGTAGAGGTTGCTTGAGGGAGAGAGCGTGTGTGAGAGAGAAAATGAAAGAGAGTAGAGGTTGCTTGTGAGAGTGTGAGGGGAGTGAAATAGTTAGTTTGTGCGATGGTGGAGATACACAGGCGCTTGGGGTTCAGGCAAACAAACTAACGTACAGTCAATATACGTGAGCGGTCAGAACTTAGATTGGATAGAGAGAGAGAGAGAGAGAGAGAGAGAGAGAGAGAGAGAGAAAGAGAGAGTGAGCGAGAGTGAGAGTGTACCAGCGTGTGAGAGAAATAAGGAAAGAAAGGAGAGGTTGCTTGTGTGTGTGTTGTGTGTGTGTGTGTGTGTGTGTGTGTGTGTGTGTGTGTGTGTGTGTGTGAGAGAGAGAGAGAGAGAGAGAGAGAGAGAGAGAGAGAGAGAGAGAGAGAGAGAGAGAGAGAGAAAAGGGGGGTAGGTAAGGGAGCAATAGGCTAGATAGGGACTAATTAGGAAGAAAGAAAGGGTGGGTGGAAACAGAAAGAAGGGTAAAAGAGATAGATGACATAGATAGATAGATAGATAGATAGACAGAAAAAAAGAAAAGACAAAAAGGTGAAAGTGAAAGAGAGAGAGAGAGAGAAAGAGAGAGAAGGTGGAGGGAGGATTGGAGGATGAGTGAGTGTGGAAGAAAATAGTTCTGAGATTGGGCGACTTAAACTATGAGTGGAAGGGAGGAAAGGAGGCAGAGAGAGTATTATTATTATACGAGAGAGAGAGAGAGAGAGAGAGAGAGAGAGAGAGAGAGAGAGAGAGAGAGAGAGAAATGGAGGGAGTGAAAGAGGAAAATGGAAAGAGACTGTAAGCAAGAGTGAGGAGAACGGTGGAGGGCGAGAAAAGAAAAGAGAACGAGAAAGAGAAAGTGAATGAGAAGGAAAATGAATAAGAGAGACAGAGGGAGAGAGAGAGAGAGAGAGAGAGAGAGAGAGAGAAAGTGAATGAGAGGAAAAAGGAATAATAGAGACAGAGAGAGAGAGAGAGAGAGAGAGAGAGAAATTAAATATAGAGATAACGTGTGATATCCACTGGTATAACTCCAATTTGGCTACTCTTTGGTTCGTGATAATCCTAATACTACTTTTGTGTGTGTTGTGGTAGTGGTGGTAGTGGTGGTGGTAGTGGGGATTATTGCCCTATCAGTAGCGGTGGTGGTGGTGGTGGTGGTGGTGGTGGTGGTAGTGGTTGATGTGATAGTGGTGGTAGTGGTGGTAGTAGTGGTTGATGTGATAATGGTGGTGGTAGTGTTTCTCAAGGTGTTATTTATGACTGATGAAAGGTGATAGTTTGCATCTTTGTGTGTGTGTGTGTGTGTGTGTGTGTGTGTGTGCGCGTGTGCGTGTGTGTGTGTGTGTGTGTGTGTGTGTGTGATCTGTATGCATGAGTGTGCCAATGACCACGTACAGTATATATTATGTATATGCATGTCCGCGTGCGTGTGTGTGTATGTGTTTGTGTGTATATATATATATGTATGTGTGTTTGTGTGTGCATGTTTGTGTACGGTTGTTTGTGCATGTGTGTGTGGATGTGTGCATGTGTGTGTACGATTGTTTGTGCATGTGTGTGTGTAGATGTGTGGATGTTTGTGTACAGTTGTTTGTGCATGTGTGTGTGCGGATATGTGTATGTTTGTGTACGGTTGTTTGTGCAGCTGTACGTGTGTGTATGAATGACGAAGCGAGACGGACAGGTGTGCATATTGTAATAGGACTGCGTCAGCCATGTGAAAGGGCCAACGTGTAGGCTAGGCTGACAGTAAGCTGGAGCTAAGCTAATGACAACCCAGGCATCATCATTCCCCTCACATACTGGCTCAGGGGCCCGTTGTGGAGATGATGGTGGTGCAGGGTGTGGTGAGGGAGGTGGACGTTGTGGATGGTGTGGTGATGGAGAGGCAGGGTGTGGTGAGGGAGGTGGTGGTTGTGGATGGTGTGGTGAGGGAGAGGAAGGTGGAGGTTGTGGAGGGTGCGGTGAGGGAGAGGAAGGTGGTGGTTGTGGAGGTGGTGCTGGTGAATGTGGTTGTGATGGAGATAGTGATGGAGAAGATGGAGGCTGGCTGTGGTGGTGACAGTGGGTAATGTAGTGATTGTGTAAGTGGGTGAACTAGTGGTGGTGATGATGGTTGTTGTGTTGGTGATGGAATGGTTGATGTTAAGTTTCTACGGGATTGTAACATCAGTGTGCATTTTTAGAGTCTGATGTTAGTGAAGTGAACGAACAGAATAGAAATTAATTAAGCCCTACAACACGAGGTTTAATATTACACTGTGAGTCGATGTTTAGAACTGTTGCCTGGTGCTGTACTCTGAGATGTAGCTCAACAAACTCATTCTACATCTTTTTTTTAAATATAGAAAAAAAAATCTTTACAGAGGTACAAAAAAGTCTCTATACGAACATTACACTATTATTATTCCACTCTTTTTTACAGCAAGGCATTACAAAAGACCTATTGTACTGATTCAGGTTACAGTTTTAACCCTCGATTCATACGATCCATTGAGCTCCGACAGAAAAACACCACATTATCGCAACAAGTACTTAGTTAGAAATGGTTCGAGGTGTATGTTTACATCACTCGAATATTTTGCAAACACAGAAATCTGGATCTTGATTTACGTATCTGCTCACACTATTTTATTTCATTTATTCACTGACACACAGAAACACAATGCAATATTTAAACAGAGTATAGTTCTGGATTCACAGTTACGCCGTTTTTATAAAAATAATATGTATAAATGATAACAGCAATATATTTCAAAATTGCACAGCATTGCAACATAGCATATTTGTATAGATTTACACAATCCTCGTCACTGTCCAAACACAACACAACACAGCACAACACAGCGCAATACAGTATTGCAGCTCGAAACAGAACCAGATATTTGTTCCCACCCCATATTTTTGCTGTCTATCAATGTAACACACAACAAGGGATACCAGGTGAGGGAAGGAGTGATGGAAGGGAGATCATCCATTTTTCCCACAACACAACAAAAATCAACACAACACGGAAGACACAAGAGTTAAAACATATCTGATACTTTACATTCCAGCGCAATATAACACATCAATCACAGTAGGTGTATGATGTAAGACATATACGTTCCTTAACCTTCACAACACAGCTCAGAAGATCACAACACAGAACAGAAAACATGGTATAAAAAATAAATCCTGTATCAGAAATAATGTGTGTCCATAAATTCCCAACCCACCTCAGAGCATCACAATAGATTAGACACATTAAATTAAGGAATACAGAAAAAGATTGGCTCGTATAATTATAATCCATTCTTCGGCCCTCCCTTCCCACCACCACATCATCATCATCAACATTTACACAATAACAGGTAATACATACATCTGCACTGTACTAGAAAGAAGGGAAGGGAAGGGAAGGGAACATGTCAAGGAGATCCAGCCACTGAGAGGAAGGAAACGGTAGCTGTGTGTGTTATTAAGTAAGGCTCCCCCCCGCTATAATATCATCTTCCACCGTCGTCGGCAGGCTCCTAACAAAGTTCTCTCGGCATTCTCATTTCACATATCCCAATTCCCAGCATCCTCCCTCCCCTGCAACATTCCTGACGCACACAACAACATTCCCCCGCCCCTGTGCTTGCTTGCTTGCCTACCTGCTTGCTTGCTTGCTTACTTGCTTGCTTGCTTGCTTGCTGTCTGCTGCTCTCATCACCACCTACGCTTCCCTGCCTGCCTACCTCTTTCATCCTCACCTTCTATCTCCCTCTACGTTTCTCCCTCTTTCTTTGTCGTTCTGTCTTTGCTGAATTTCCAGTAGATCAAAAATTGTAATTATATTTATGTGTCTATCCGTTTATCTATCTCATTTATATATTTATCTTATCAGTCTATATTTATATGGATATATTGATGTGCTTTTCTATCTGCTTCCTTTTCTCTCACTTTGACTTTTTGAACAATTTATATGATATGAAAGGTCAGAAATATATTCAGTTAAAGGAGTAACCACAACAGACTTTGTAATGTTTGTAATTAATTCATCATCCCGTCATCAATACTGCTAGCAACAAGTATGCTGTAGGCCTGCAGAATTTGTAACTCTGGGCCGTGTGCAGGCCTTCTCGGCTGACTTGCTATGAATACTGTTCAAAGAGCTGGAGGGAGAACTGCTGAAAGGTGAATTGGAGCCAGCACTTCTCTACACTTTCTCATCACACAAAGTATTAAGTTTTAAATTACAAGTGAAATGTAGATCTTTGCAGTATCATTCAAAATATACCCCATGTAAATAGGAGAATTCATTTTGGCGTTAATATCAACGGAATGAAGAGAACCCACTATCTTTTAGTGTGCTATTAAGAGTATAATGCAGATTGCGTTGCCCTGCGGTTCACTTTACCAGCAATTTCATTTTTGGACATTCAAGGAGCAGTATGTGTTTACAGCCGGGATAAGATGGGAAGAGACTAGACTACTAGAGTGTGTCTGATGCTGGTGAGGCTCAGATATCCAGCAACAAGGTGCAGAAGCATCTATATATTGTACAGTACATAATATTTATATACACAACAGTTACAAAGATCTCTACTCGTACATCAGTTCTCTCGTTTTAGACCATTTGCTTATCTTACTGCATGTGTTTTTATTTATGTAACTAGTCTGTGTGTTTGAACACTTTTACGACCACAGTAACTCAAACCATTCAGAAAATTTGATTTGGTCTAAATCCTTCCAGAAATTCTGAAGCCGCAGCAGCAATGTTTCCACAGGTGTAAACTGAAGTAAACATGTGTTCCCTCAGGCCAGCCACGCTCTCCATCGTCTTAGTTTGAATAACCCCGGTATATTTCTGTTCCCTGTAGGATAACCCCTGTGTGGTGAAGAGGGTATTCCTCCTGTATCCCCTCAGATCAAATATTTGAATATCCTTCCTACCTCTACACCTCTTCTCCCCTCACCTGAACTTTTCTTCTTTCCTTCCTCGAAATCCTTTCCTCTCTTTTCCCTCCGATTTATTTCCCCTTTCTCTTCCTTCCACCTTATCTCCTCTTTCCTCTGTTTTCTCAATCATTCATCTCCTCTCCCTTCCTCCTTCTCCTTTGTCCTCCCTCCTCCACTTCTCCTTAACCATCATCTCGCTCTTCTTCATAAAGTATTTCCTTCCCCGCTCTCGTGTTTACAGTGAGTGAAACTAGCGTATACCCAGCTGTGACCAGACCATAATGAACACTACGACAATAACACTCCTTGGAAGTTTCCGACAATACAGCTGGGAGTTTAACTAATTTACTCGTGCATGTGTTTGTTCGTTAAGGGGAAGGATGTTTTGATTTCCCTTACGTGAGTTAGTCAGCTTCTGAATCATTCCTCCAAACTATAGATGCCAAACAATAAGCTATTTCAACATACGAGTATAGTGGATATTATTACTTATAGCACTGCTTGGAAGGTTCAGTAATTACCCAGCTTTCCTACACCAACAACAAATTAGCAACGTAAGAAATTCATTATTAATTCTGTCATGGAAACCAGTGGAATGAGAGACGTGTAGGTACGGGACGCTGTGTTCATTAGAGCTCTCCCCCTCCAGTGTACATCAGACATCTCCTGCAGGTGTTGTGTAGAACTGATGTCGTGTATTTCCCTTGTACTCCTTCCTTCCCTTCAATAACCCATGGTACTAATTTGTATAACCTGTGGCGATAATGAACGGGAATTATTATTTTACTCGTACGAAATACATAAATCAAACTCCATATTTTGTTTTAATCTTCAAGGTCACTATAGTATTACATGTTAGAGATGGATGGGTCATACTTATACAATCTCAGTCCTCACTATACTTTCTTTGGATAGGAACTGTAATAAACACAGATAATACTAAGCAAGGGTCACATATTGTTTGCAGATTTAAAGCTCCTGCCTCCTCCACCCTGTGCCACAAAACAGACCAAAGATGCAGAGGTTTGGTTCCTTGACGCATGACAGAGAAATCAGTAACCTTAACTGATTTAATAATGTTCTCTCTACTATACATTGTTGAATAGCTATAAACAACACAGCCACACATGATACAAACCAAAAGGGACCAGGTCAGATAGGCGCTACCAACACAACATTCGTAATTGATGGATACAGCTGGTCATTGTATCACGGGTTGGTTGGTACGCCTGCCTGGCTGACGTAATATAATAATTTATAATAATAATAATATAATGCACTCTAACCTAATTGATATTCATTACTATTCATCATTGTTTGTGGAAAGGCCAACGAGCATTCTGCCCTGGACATCACGTACTCTGTCAAATCATTTTACGAGAATTGTATAGTCATAGTTTGAATAAAAAATAATTTATCCTGCTTTGCCACTTGCCTCTGCCTCTCCCTTCTATGTATAATCAATTCCAGCCTCTTTTCCTTCTCTCTCCCGTTCCCTCGTTTCCCTCCTCTAACCTCTGCTCGTCTTTCTATCCTACACACTGTAACCTACCACGCTTGTAGTGTTATGGAATGGGTACTACTTCCTTACATAGCCTATTTTCATGCCATTCTTTTCCTTCCCTTCCCATTTTCACTCTTTCCTGTGACCATTTTTGAAATATTATTAGTTTACCAGAATACATTAAAAATGAATATTTTTATAGTTCATCATGTTAATCAATCCTAAATTTTATAAATTATTTTATGGATAATAGTGTTGTTGTTTCATTCTTATTATCAACTTTGTGTTTATTTCAATTCTGGCTAATTACTCAGCCATTATTTTGTATTGTTATCCCTTAATGTGAGGCAGACCGAGACATTCCTGTATTATACCTGATACGTCTTAACACAATTCATAAACCCATCTAGAGTGTCACTGTAAAGAAGCAAAAATGTAACCTACTTAAACTATACATCTAAAATACACTCTCATTATCTTCCTCTTCATTCACTAATATTCTTCTTTCATTTTTCTCCACCTCTTATTGTAGAACACAAGGACTGTAGATAGATTGGAACTAAACACATTTTGGCTAAACCATCCCAAAAATTCATCTACACCTTTAAACAGTTCGACAATCCTCACTATGATTTTTCCATGGCCTGTCGGAATAGTAAATCTCAACATATTTCACAGTGAAAATCCTGCAACACTCCCCTCCCCTCTGCCATGTCAGGAAAAAATACGAAAGGTGTTTTTACTGCAATTCCCGAGGAAGTATATGAAGTGTTTTTATGATCCGCCTTCGTCAGGTTGTTTGTCATAGATTGTGATTAATAAATAAAGTGAAAGTGTCGGAGCGATCAGTGAAATACAGTGATGAGTGAAGTGATTAGTTAAGGGGAGGGTATAGTTTGGACATTTTTGGATATAATAATGCCTCCAAACTCTTAACTCCAACAGGGCACCATTATTTTTGTTCATCTGGTTCTGTTTCATGGCATACTTTGGAGGAATCAAGGCACTCCAATTTATCGAGAGTATACTACCCTCTTAATTACTATCCAGAGTAGAATGTCTCACAAAGATCAAAATATTTGTCAAAATCTGTGAACTTCATCGACGTCAAGAAGAGGAAATCTATTCACAAACTGTATTTGCTTTTGAATGAAAATGTTTAATCCAAAAGTTTGAAAATGCCACTTTATATAGAAAGTGTGTCTTGTTTTGCTTTGGGTGTTGTAAATGGAAGATGACATTGTCCTCAAATTTTAAGCTCTTGATTCTTCCAAACTTTGTTACATTTGGGTGAATTAATTTGCCTCCAGTTCACCATCAACATGAATCAGTTCCATTGAATAGTGGTACGAGTAGAATTAATACACGGCCTACATTTAATAACATATTTAGTTGCAGTTATCTCTGAGTGTTGTCTTACATGTTGTGTGCTTATTGATACCTAAACTCTTTTCCTGAAGAAAGACTAAAAAGATTGAAAAACAATTGCGTTTGAAAATATTGTCACGATTTCTGGCCTTATAAGCATATAGTCGAATAGCATTAATTCGGCACAATTAATCCTTTACCTCGTACTGAAATAAACCCAGGACCGATATCCCAATTTGTATGATATATTTATATGTAATCTGCTTTATTTAAAAGGATGCGCTGTTCAAAATATTAAAAATCACCACAACACATGATGCTAGATATTATAATATTATAATTTGGCAAAAGCCAGTTAACCAATTTTGTTATTCGTATGATACAGGTCAATTAATAATATTGCACAGTTTACCTCGGCGATGATCCTTTTATTCTCACAGTTAAAAATACAATCTTAGTAAATACTTTAATGCAAAAATTAATGATGTGTTTCCAGTGTGTTATTTTCCCTGTTCGTCCATCTCGCAGACCTACAGGATAATTATACAGTATACGAGATGATGGCCGCCAAACCCTTTATCTATGGAACCAATTTCAGTATCCAAATAGTGGCTTGGTTTAAGGACCCTGTGATCGTGTATTTGAAAATTGGAGGCTCCTGATTCCTCCTGACCATGCCACGAAACAACCTCCTTCCATAATACAATATAGGTGGCGTTTCGTGGCAATATTTGAAGGACTCGTTTACCCCCAATTTTCCGAATACGTCACAGGGTCCCTTAAGTGAGTGTGAAAGGAAACAAAACAAAAAAAACATGAAAAATCAATCAGAGAAAGACGAAAAGTATACGATAAACAAGAGATATATCTGCTTAAGGGGGTGTGGAAATAAGGGGACAGGCTTGGGGGGGGGGGGTTGGGGGGTGCAGGAGTAGGGGGACAGGCTTGGGGGTTTTTGGGGGGTTAGGGGGTTGAGGGAATAGGGGGACAGGCTTTCTACCCACCCCAAGCCTGTCCCCCTATTCCCACACCCCCTTAAGGAAGGTGTTGGTTTAGCAGTTTCCTCCTCCCTCAAGTGTCGACGTGAGTGAAAAAGATACAGTTTGGGGCACAAGGTATCCGGGTTTAAGTGTGGCCATAACGATAACAATAACAGTGAGGGACCGCAGGCATAATATTTCCTACGTGTGCTCGCTTTGAGGGCACCCAGTTTCTCTCTCTAGTAGGCCCTTCACCGGTACCATTGGCTGAGACGGAATTAAGTTACACTGAGTTATAGTACGGTAGGTCGGGGCACTCTAAGGTACAATTGTCAGTAGGGTTAAGTTAGCTTGGGCTGCTGATGCTGATGCTGCTACGTTAGATTAGGATAAAGTTTAGTTGAGGTATAGAATTGGTGCTGTGTGTGTGTGTGTGGTCTGTATCAGGTCACACAAGGGGAAGAAAATATGTGAATGCAAACAGAGTGGGAAGTGAAAAATCACATCCAAGACCTCAAACGGTACAGTATATGCTCTCTGGGAAAATGTGGGGTTGGAGCATGAGCAGCAGCAACGTGTGTGTGTGTGTGTGTGTGTGTGTGTGTGTGTGTGTGTGTGTGTGTGTGTGTTTGTGTGTGTGGGGGGGGAGAGAATTGGAACGGGAAGTGGGAATGTGGGAGTGAGTGGTATGAGAATGAGATGAGAGGGAATGTGAGTGACGTATGAGATGAGAGACCGAGATGGAGTGGAAGAAGGAGGGAGCCAGATGGAAGAGAGCGGTAATGGAGGAATGGTTTGGTTATATGGGTGATAAAGGCACATAACACTTATAGTTAGTTAGTCAGAGCGTGCGTGTGTACGAGTAGTGAGCGAACGTGTGTGTGTGTGTATGTGTGTGTGGGAAGGTGAAGATAGTATGTTTTTTCTAATATATATATAAATATAGTGTAGAAATACAACTCCTTGGTGTGATATTACCGTCCGTTCATGTGCTGGGGTGAAGTGGGTCTTGGGATGAAGTTTGTTTCTCTCGTGTGTGTTGAGCAAAGTCCAACTCTCACTGCTCGAAGAGAATGGGGGCAATCAGAGGAGGTGTATTGCCCAGCCCCATCCCTCGCTCCCTCTTTTTCTCTCTTTCTCGCCTTCCTTTCCATCCGTTACTCCATCTAACATTTTCTTCCCCTTTTCTAGCATATTTTATTATTATTTTTTCTACTCCATTCATTCGTCTTCTCATATCAACACTGTATTTCCAAGGCTTAATTTCCCATCTTACTATAACCTTCAAATGTCAAAGCAATACAGAATTATGGCCACCTTACGCCACATATTTTCCTTTTACTTCCTCAAAAGCCTATACCACCGCTCACACTTCATACATACATACATACATCTCAATTCAGTACCATGCATAATAAATAATACCACACTGACGTATATTTTGCTTTCACATTCACATTCACGAAAACTGTTATCCCCATCAGTAACACTATTCACCTCGTCTGAGCATCTATTCAGCACATACACACACACACACACACACACACACACACACACACACACACACACACACACACCACAGCAACACAGAGACAGACACCTATACTTTGGCTCTCACTAAAACTGCTTGCAATCCCCAACCCATCACCAACCCAACACCTCGGGTCGGGCCTCTGCTCCTCACTCCCCTCCTCCTTCTCCCTCTCCTCCTCCTCCTCCCCCACTCCCCTTCCCCGCTGCTTTGTGTTCCCTTGCTGAACCAAATTAACGAAATCAAGGTGGATTCCGCTGGGTCAACTGGCTGAGCGAACGTGAGACTTGAGCCTTTTGGGTACAATTTGCAAACACAGCAGCTTCATCTCCTGAAATGTTTACAGAAGGATATGAAATGCTTGGAGAATATTCTGAACTGTTGGAAGAGGAGTGTCGTGAAGTGTTGGAGGATATTCTGATGTGTGTGTGTGTGTGTGTGTGTGTGTGTGTGTGTAGTGATGTGGAACCTTTGGATGAGGGTACTGGGAAAATAATGCTAGAGAAGACTGATTTAAAATGTTGGACGGGGATGGAGTGAATTGTTTGCTGGAGGGTGATCTGAAATGTTTCGAGAAGGGTGTTGTGAAGTGTTGGAATTAAGAGAGTGATCTAAATATTGGAGGAGGAGGAAGAAAAGGAAGAGGAGGAGCACGAGGAGGAGGAGGAGAAGGAGGAGGAAGAGGAGGAGGAAGGAGAGGAGGAGAAGGAGGAGGAGGAGGAGGAAGAGGAGGAGGAAGAGGAAGAAGAGGAGGAGGAGGTATAGGAGAAAGAGGGTAATGATTATAAATTTTATGATGACCGTGTTTTGTAATGTTGGAGCGTGTGTTGATATGCTGGAGGGCGTTGTGAAGTGGACATAATACTTTTCCATGTACTCGAGGGTGTCATATTCAGTTTGTTTATGAACCTTGACTTTTTAATGTCCAAAGTTTGAAGCGTTTATGTGGCAATAAACACTTTTATCTTCAAGTTGGTTGCCTCTTGATGAACATCCTCAAGTTTGGAATGGGTTTGATTACAGGAGGATAAGGTTTAATCTGCTTGTCGTCTCAAGTCATTTTTTTGGTGTCTAAATTAGATTCTGATTTCTGCACCTTATGTCATTTGCCTCCGTATTTACAGTTCTTACAAAAGGTATTCCATTCTCATAAATAAACATAGTATCTGAAAGTTGACCGAAACAAAATCTAAGTTAAGTAAAATGGAATATATATCACCGTCCCTAACTTTAATCTCCATTGCAGTTATTGTGTTTGTCATCCATAAACCATAAACTTCGTCGAGCAATAACATGAATACCCGCTAAAGGCAACCAATATAAAATAATTTAATTGCTTTGTTGCTGTTGCCAAATACTGAAAATGTGGCTTAGGCAGAGAGAGAGAGAGAGAGAGAGAGAGAGAGAGAGAGAGAGACAGTGAAGGTGAATTGTGTGATAGTGAGTGAATACAAACAAACACACACATGACATTATGAATATAAGTGAACACACACACACACACACACACACACATCTAGGGCAGCCCGTCACTATAATAAATTGAAACCCATCAAAGCGAGAACGGACAGATACAAAAATAGTCCTATCCCTACCATCACTAATATAATAAATAAGTAATCATCCACTCTATTCATTCATGTATCATCTTTGTATATATATTACACATCTCACCCTATTCATCCATTATGTCCATTATATCAATTTATTATGTATGTATATTTTCAGCCTCAGGGCTGCACTCTGTCCAATAAACCGTTTATTATTATTATTATTATTATTATTACACACACACACACACACACACACACACACACACACACACACACACATTATAATAAGACTATCTGTCTCTCTACCTCACTATCTGTCTGTCCAACGTTTACTTTTCTATCCCATTATCCTTTGCTTTCTGTTCTCACTTTATTCGGCCGTGTAACATGTCTCGTGTAAATAGATGATTCAGATGCAGTGAGTGGAAGAGAATGATTCTTTTACCATGACTTCGAACTCTGCTCTTTATCACCACAAGGCCGCTGGATCTCTCAACACCCTCGCCTTCATATAAAAACGCCAAAAGGTTGATATATAGTAAGCGATGGTGATGACTGATATGAGGGCTTGATAGATTAAATGTACTGGCATTGTAGCTGTCATGGTCCCGTTCATGACTTACTTACACATGACATCCAACACCTGCTCGTACTGTGGGGCTTCATTTATTATTTTACGTGTGTGAGGGTTGGATGGGGGGGTGTCTGTGTGTCTGTGTGTAAGGGATGGGTGGGGGAGGGGGGTGCCTGTGTGTGTGTGTGGGTGGGTAGCGGTGTGTCTGTGAGTGTGTGTATGTGGGTGGGTGGGTGAGTGCGTGTGCCTGTGTGTGTGTGTGTGTGAGGAGTTTACTCATTTTCATATATATGAGACCACAGGAACGCTCAACATTTCTTTCTGTATTTCAGTTCTTGACCTTCTGGCTCAAGGCAGTTGACTTTCCAGTCACTTGCGTTTTTATTTTTACAATAAATGTAGTTTGGTCCTTTTTTACCTTCTTATCTCGTGGATAAGAAAAAGATCTTAAATAATTCCTTAAAAAATGGAAGTGGTTCCTTCAAAGGAGGAAACTACCCTGATGTTTAGAAGTAATGTGGCTATTTTTCATAAAGATTTATATTGATTAAGAACTTCGTATGTTATTAGTTCAGGTTAATCACTTCACTGTGAGAGTGGGTCATTTTAATATGACCTGCTTATTATTTCACTGTAGTAAGATAATTGAGAGAGAGGAGATACTGACAGATAGTAAGATACTGATCCCTTCAATACATTCCATACGACTCATTCACCTTCACAGTTCTGGTGGTCGTTTGTGACACAGTTTGGACAGGGCCAGCTGCTGCTATGGGTTCTGGTACTGTACCTGAACTGTTATCGCTGACTGCTATGACCACATCCCATACCTTGTGAAGATACTGCAGTACTAAGCTGTGAAGTGGCAGAGGACGGGATCACAGAAGCATATACTCACCTCTACCCAAACCCTCAATTCCTTCTATGTCCAAAGAGTTCATTTTTAAGAGATGATTCTTTGGTTAGTGAATTGGAAGGTCTTTGATTCCTTAAAACTATGCCATGAAACAGTTACTCTATTCGTACCATTAAGTGCGTCTGTTTTCTGGTATAGTTAGGAGGAATCAGTAGCCTTCCAATTTACAAACAAGAACATTTCTCCTTAATCAGATCAGACGGACAGGCGGATCTTATTTAATCCATTGAGTTACACTTGCTTATCCTGTCTCAATCAAAATTATTGAAAAGTATGACATTGCTAGCAAAATTGGCAATTAGGATATTTTTCAAAAGTTAAAGTTGCAGCTGTATTCAATCGTAAGGCAATCGTCAGGTGTTAGTTAGATACCATACCATCACAAAATATAGCACTGAAGTTCAATGTAAAAGGGGTCAGTCTGTGTTGATAAATTGAGTTACAGCTGATTCTACCAAACTATGACGGGACCCAAACTATATAGTCCTCCAGTAGACTACATAGTAATAGGGGATCTGTTTTGTAGCTTACAGTAGTTTGGATGTATCAGTAGCCCTACAATTTTCAGACAGCAGACAGATGATCCCCTTAAGCTGGAGTATGTGAGGCTGAGGGTGTGTGACGTCACGCTCTCTGCCTGTTGTGGTGAGGAGTGACGTCCGACACCGTAAACAGGAAATTGAACGGCTGTGTCGCCATCAACTCCCTGGCGTCGTCGGCTTCATGGCCTGATATCATAACAACACTTGCATACTCAGAGATTAGTATTAGGCTACATATTTATTTACTTCTTCACATTTGTTGTTATATTTATTTACCATACATACTTTTTGCTACATCCACTTAATTCTTTGTATGTATGTATGTATGTACCGACAGAAATATCCGCGTTGTTGTTTAAGAAAATGTTATAAATGGCATTAGTGTTTCGCCTCCCTCCAGTCTCCATTGTGTGTCCCTGGGTACGTGCTGCTTCTCACTATAACCACACACACTCTCTCTAGGACCTGGTGACTATCATCCTCAACTTGACAAAAGCTACTCCAAAGATTACTGTTGGGCCTCATGTCACTTTAGGCACAAAAGTATAAGTAAAGCTTTAGTTCCGTAATGAAATGATGTGGGTTTTTTTTCTCTCAATGGAAATACAGTTAAATACACGAGTCTGGGCTGTACCTCACCTTCAGTAAATTATGTATGATGTATTTACAGAACATTATACGTATGTTGACCTACTTTCCCCCTGCTCATTGCTAACTATATACTTTGTTATTCTGTATATGATTCTCAATATACACCGTCGATAATATAAAACCAATACCTCCCTTTACTCAGAGCTCGTTACCAAGAGGTCTGAGGCGAGGCATCACCAAATCAGATACAAAGTGGGAATATCAGCCGCGAACACTTACCCTACGTCACAGAGAAAACGATTATTGACGGAAGGGGGACATGAGGGGGACAGAGGGGGGAGGGAGGAGATGACGGTGGAAGAGGAGAGGAAGGAGTACAGAGGAGGGAAGAGGGGGGAGATAACAGCGTAAGAGGAGAGGAAGGAATACAGAGGAGGATGGGGGAGACAACAATGGAGTAGGAGAAGGGGGAAGGAGAGGGAAGAAGGGAAAAAGAAAGAGGGAAGGTATGGAAGGTTAAGGTCGAAGAGGAGAATAGGAAGGAAGGAAAGAAGAAAGAAAGAGAGGGAGTGGGTAGATAAAGAGAAAGGAGGGAAGGGGAGGTAGGTTAAGGTCGAATATGAGAATAGGACGGAAGGAAGGAAGAGAGGAAGAGAGGGAGGGGGAAGGAGGTTAAAGTCATAATGGAGAATGGGAAGGAAGGGAGGGAGGGAGAGAGGGATGGAAGGGGGTAAATACTATACACAGTGTCAAGTTGTAGGCCAGGGTGATAGGGCCGCAAATTGAACCGGGCCTCTAGAATTACGACCTCGGAGTGTTAACCATTACCCCAATAAGTGGAGCATTAATGTTTAGGAGGAGGCTCGGGGATATCATGGGGAGGAGGGAGGGAGGGGGGGGGAGGGGGGAGAGAAGTAGGGAGTCTGGTGATGTGGAAGCGAGCGAGGGAGAGATGGGTGAGAAGGTTGCTATGGGAGAAAGGGAGAGAGGGAGAAAGGGAGGGAGGGAGGGAGGGAGAGAGGGAAGGTTACAAGGAGTTACAAGGAAAAGAAGTACCCTAGGGGACCTGGTGTGTGTGTGTGTGTGAGAGAGAGAGAGAGAGAGAGAGAGAGAGAGAGAGAGAGAGAGAGAGAGAGAGAGCACAAAAAGTAGTCAGTTCCCCACAACAATTAAATATGCTCCATTTATCTTCGCTGGCCATAAAGATTTTCTTCCCAAGCTTTTTTATATTGCATCCTTTTCCTGCACTTGGGCAATTGGTATTAGATCTATTCTCTCTCTCTCTCTCTCTCTCTCTCTCTCTCTCTCTCTCTCTCTCTCTCTCATACTTTTTCCATCGTTCTATTAATATACGTTTTTCACCATGATTTTCCTATTAGTTCAATTTTACAGTTCCTGTTTTTATGGTATTCTCTTTCTTCGTTTGTTCCGTCCCTTTTTTTTTTTAATCAATATTTTTACCTTCTTTAGTTAATAAGCTTAGTTCATTAGTCGGTGCTTGTTTTTTTAATGGGTCTTTCCTATTTTTTTTATTTTTTTTTTGTTTTCATATTCTTTAGTTAATTAATTTATTCTGCCATCATCGAATTATTTTGCAGCGTCTTGTTACAAGTGTTGGTTTATCACCTGTCTTAGTGATAGCGACTACTAGGATAGTGAGATTAGTGACTGATAGAGAGTGTGTGTGACTGTCTCCTTTACTATTATCCTGTGCGAAAACTGTTAGATAATGTGTGCATCTCTTTGCTATGTTTAGTCCATTAATCGCTCTGGTAGGATGTAGTGATATTGTACCACTTGTTTACAGCAGCAGCTGAGCTCCTGATTTATTAGCTCTGGCCCCTGGGTCACTAGGTTCTATGGGTTTTAATACAAGTAAAAAATACATCTTAAATGGTATTTATGCTAACAAATCAATATAACAATAGATAGCTATGCATGTCTATTATCAATAATATATAATATTTTATTCTCCATTTAATAGTATGAATAAATGTTGATTAGCCATGGTCAGTAACAGTTGACTGGTATGCAAAGTGCAGGTGAGGTACAATAGGTGAGAAAAGATGAGTCTATCCTAATAATCTGGGAGACACAGAGAACGGGTTACCTGTCTACGTAGCCAGTTGAGCAGTTATAATTATAAACTTTATAAACATGTGTTATATTTACAATATAATTTATGTATGCACACTACAGTCTCTTCCTCAACTATACCTAAGGGTTCCATGTGTGTGTGTGTGTCTGTTGGTCAGTATTTATTCAGTCTCTCAGTTTTCATGTCATTTTTTTTCTTTTTCATCCTTCCTTTATCCCTTACCTTTATGTTTCCTCTTTCTGTCTCTCTATAAATAAACTTTACTTGAGGGTCTGTCGCTTCCTCTCTCTCTCTCTCTCTCTCTCTCTCTCTCTCTCTCTCTCTCTTTTCATGTAGTTTATAGCAGCCACCCACCCAGCAGCAGCAGCAGCAGTGAACCCCAACAGACAAATAGTGCCAGAATCTATTTATTGCAGCCTCGACTACCTTTTGACCAGACTCCCTCCCCTCCCTGACACCCTCCCTCCCTCCCTCCCTGACACCCTGCCTGCTCTATCACTCACTCACTCTCCCTCCCTTCCTCCCTCACCCACACTCTCTTCCTCCCTCACCCACCTTACTTCCATCACCCACCCTCCCTCCCTGCCCCCACCTACCCTCCCTCCCTGCCCCCACCTACCCTCCCTGCCTCCTCCACCCACCCACCCTCCCTGCCCCCTTTCACTAACCCTGCCACCCTGCCTAACCCTGTATGCCTGCCAGCCTTGCCATCAAGTCTGTTTTTTTACTTTTACCTTGGGAATGAATGTTTTATTATTCATCGCGACAGCTGTTTTATTATTGATATCCAGTTTGCATGATATGATTTTTTTTTCGAGTATTCTTATAAAGTTCTTGCCAATAGAACTTTACGAACGAAATTTGTTGTATGATTATTAGCTTGGATATGGTTTGACTGATTCTCCATGGTGTAGAGGAGAAAATCATCTCCTTAAAATAAAGATGCTATATTTTCTCTCTTTTTTTATTTTCTGAGCTTTAAAATAATATATGTTTTGTTGTCTGGGGTACGTCCAAGGTTTAATCATAACAAATAACATAACACACGTGACTAATTTAAATACACGTAACTATTTTACATATACGTGACTACTATACATACACGTGACTACTATACATACACGTGAGTACTCTACATACATTCATACACGCATACATACATACAAACAATAAGAATCACTTGCTGAAATGAATCGTCTGGAAAATTATAACCCAACAACCGGAGGCTACTGATTCCCTCAGAGGATGCCTCGAAACAAACTCCCTCCCTCCCTCCCTCAGTGCAAGTATCGTTGAGTGGTACAGTATGGAGGAACCAGTAGCCTCCATTTTCATTAATTACCAGGCCCATTAAACCTCCTCCCGTCATTCATTCAATCTTCTTTAATCTGTTCTTTTATCTCTCCTTTCCCTTTACACCTTCCATCTTTATATGACGTCTCCCCCTTTTTCCTTTATCATTCCCTCTGATAATATTCTTCGCTGCTTCTTTTCCTTTCTCCCTCTCCCGTTTTTTTTTATCTTTCCACTCCTATACTCCCTTTCTCGTCCTTCTCTCTCTCTCTCTTTATCTTTCCCCTTTTCAATCCCGCTTCTTCTCTCTCTCACCTTTTGTCTCTCATTTTTAATCCTCACGATTTTTTCCAACTCAGTATTAATGAATTTCCTTCCCTCTCTATGTACTCGAGCCTCGCCCATCCTCTCTCTCTCTCTCTCTCTCTGTCTTTCTGTCTCTCTCTCTCTCTGTCTTTCTGTCTCTCTCTGTCTCTCTCTCTGTCTCTCTGTCTCTCTATCTCTCTATCTCAACTCTTCCTGTCTAGATTAATTCTCTCTCAGGACAACTATGAAAAAAATAAATGAGTGCAAATGGATTCTGACTGCTGTAATTTGAGTTTTTATTGCATGTCTAAAAATATACGAACGTCTATAAACAATAAAATGAATAACCATAAATAACCATAACTTATAAAATACTGTAATAGTCTCTGTAAAATGGAAAATGAAAAGGAGGAGGAGGAAGAGGAGGAGGAGGAAGAGGAGGAGAAGGAGGAGGAAGAGGAGGAGGAGGAGGAAGAGGAGGAGAAGGAGGAGGAGGAGGAAAAGGAAGAGAAGACAACTTTTAATTCCTCCTAACTGTACATACAAAAAAACAAAAACAAAATATAGAATACCTGTACACGTGGACGAGTTTGCTTCGTGGCGTAGATTGAAGGATTTCGTTTTTATCCCCTCAGTCAAGTCACCACCACCACCATAAACAACAACAACAACAACATCATATACCCCTTTTAAGTTAATTTGCTGGGGTTGAAAATCTCTCTAATACCGTACGGATTTATTTTCTTTTTTTTATCTCCTTTTCATTTTTCCCTCTTGCTTGCCTTCTCGTGCATTATTTATTTTTGTATTCTTATTTTTTTTCCATCTCCAATCACTGCATATTCTTGACTCTATTTCCACTTACCACATTTCTATCTTTCTCTTCCCTTTCACTTCTCGTTTTTATTTTATTTTTATTATTGCTTTTCATCTTTCCTATCCTATCCTATTCATTGTCTTTCCTTTTTTTCCTCTCTTGTGTCTTTTCCTTCTCCCTTCTCCGCTCTTCTGTTTATCTCCTCTTTCTGTCTCCGTAGTATCATCCCTTTTCTTCTATTTACTTACTTTCTCCCTCCCTATAGTCTTTTTCTTCTCCCTCCTCTTTCTCCTTTCCCCTCTCCCTGTCTTCATATCCTCCCCTCTTCTTCTCCCTCTCTTCATATCCTCCCCTCTTCTTCTCCTTGCCATCTCTTTTACTTTCCTCTCTCTCTCTCTCTCTCTCTCTCTGCGTCTCACCCTTCTCAACCTTATGCAAAAATAACAACCTTAGCCAAGTACCCACGAGCTTAAAGGTGAAATATTTAAGCACACCAAAGACTAAATAACGAGGATTCAGAACGGTATACCTTTCCTGAATGGCGTCTGCATTCCTAATTAATCAAGGAGCTATAATTATGGTCTCTCGTCGTGTTTGTCCATGGGAGGCTACAGATGCACCCAAACTCTACAACAAAACACCGTCAACACCGAGGGAAGGTTTTGTTTATTTGCAAATTCTGTTTATTTGCAGAGTTTGGACGAATTGGTAACTTGCCCTATTTATCTTGAGCCGATCAATTCCCAGCTCCTGTTGAATGGTGTATAATATAATAATGGAAGGCACAGTCGGCGGCAAAAGTCCTGTATGTTGCCTCGCTTGCTTCACCGAGACATGCGATGTTCATAAACTCGAGATTATTAGGTGTAGTAAACGTGTGTATATCTCGAGTCCATGAACACTGCCTGTCTCGGTGAAGCAGGTGAGGCGACATACAGGACTTATGCTGCTGACTGTACTGTTATACGAGGCTTTGTTTACTCGTACACAACATCAACAACAACAGCAACAAAAACAACAACAACACTGGACATGCACTCCCAGGCAGATTGTTTTCGTTCAGCCAAGCCATCCACATCAATTCTGTTATACGACGAAAAGGTATATACCATAAAACAGTGGAATTGTTTATATGCTGTCATCCATTATCAAGTTATTATATTATGGTTTGGTAGTATTGAACTTGGAGGGTTATTTACACAACTCGGTCGGTGTCATGTGATAAATTGTAGCTATATCACCTACATATATATATATATTTATTTTTCTCTCTCCCTCTCTCTCATTTTTGTTATAGCTATCGTTTTTTTATATGTTTCTGAGGCCTCCCTTTGCTGCCCTTCATGCCTCGTTTGTCTTGATCTTCCAGAGACACCAGCCATTCTCATGATGACGAGAATTAAGAAGATCCGCCTCGTAAATTACCCAGATGTCCAGGATTGTGTGTCATTAGCGTCGCTGAAATGTTGTGCATCGTTATGGCATTTATACCATTATTGTTTTCATAGTTAAATAGCTAATACGAGCTTAATTTCTTCATTAAATGTATCCGCTTAAAATGTAATTATGTGACTTGCTGATTAACTTTCAAAATAGCAGCTGTAATGGTCAGATTTCATTTATGATATTCAAGCAACATAATAAGCATGAATAAATAATTTAATGTTTATTCCGTGTAGGATTTTTAAATATATGAGATAAAAATAGGAAAAATAACACAAAATGCATCGTTAAAAATACAGAAAGAAATGTCAATGTCTTTGTTTATATAATTTTAAGTGTATGAAAAAAAAAATGACAGGATTATCATATTTACTAATTAAAAATACTTTATATTGTACAACTAAAATTCTGCCTGCCTCAGGTGTTCTCCATCTGGTATGAAATTTACTGGTGAGCTTCAATATCCGTGGCGAGTGCTGACCCTCCGGCTACAGTTGCAACATGCCCAGTCTGTCACCACCATAAAAGTAAAAAGATGTAGATATGTTTTTCCAGTTTCAGATATCAAATGCCCTTTCACTAAGGGACTGAAAACTGTATAAAGGTTTGCTTTGAGTTTTACTTGTTTATATCCTTGCCTGTTACTCTTTATTCATTATATATATATTTTCTCTCTCTCTCTCCAGGACGTGAATGTCTATTAAATTTAGTTGAAATTAATCGGGAGTAAGAGTGCTGTACAAATGACAATAATGTGGGGAACTTTGATAATTTGGTTAAAATAATTAACGTTGTAAAAATTATAAGCGAGTGTAATGACGCCATGGAAGTGGGGTAGATGACGTCATTATTCAACCAATCACAAGCCTGGATTCATACCGTCTCATCCACAGCTGGTATTTATCATGATGGATGTATTGACAGCCGTGGTTCATCCCTACTCTTTCCCTGATTTACTTCATGTCCTCCCCGCCCACCTATTGGGGTTAATAGTGTTGAGATAAATGAAGGAAATAATCAATATAGATAGAAAAGTGTATATTTATATTATTAGTTATATGAGAATGTGAACTACAGGTACATCCGGGAAGCAGGGATTTACCGAGTTTGCCCTGGTTAGATCCCGGTAGTCTGTCCCGGTTAGGTCCCGGTAGTCTGCCCCGCTTAGGTCCCGGTAATCCGCCCCAGGTAGGTCTCGTTAGTTCTTCCCCAGTTAGGTCCCGGTAGTCTGCCCAGGTTAGGTTCCGGTAGTTTAGCCCAGTTAGATCCCAGTAGCCTACCACAGTCCAGATTAAATTAGGTTAAGGTCAGGTCAGTCTGTCTGATTCTATTACATGCCCATACATTAAAGTAAAGGGTTAGGTATCGGTAGTCTGCCTCGGTTAGGTTGGGGGTGTGTGTGGAGCCTATCATTAACACATTTACTAATAAAACGTATTATCAAAATAGGTCAAAACACACTACAATATATTTTAAATTATAGTCAAAATATTCTTCTGTAACCCTTATTTTGCATACCAACGTGGCCTTCTTTTCGTTGTAGTGGAGGGGAGAAGGACTTTTTCATGTTCAAGTTTGTTCTGTAAAGTTGCAGCGCCATCGATCTGTTGGTGACATGCAATGCAGACAGTTTGGTGCAATTGACATCAGGTTCATACAACAGTAAGAATGAATGCCATATGAATTTATGGTATTCAATTTCAGTGCATGAAAGACCCAAAGCTTCAGGGGTCCCAAACAAATGTTCAAGTGCCAACAAATAAATCCACAAAAAATGCGAGACATTTTATACTAGTTTTATCAGTGTGAACAAGCCTACACATTTTTTATTCACTGAGAGGACAAATTATTTTCTTTTTCCTGCAGCAAGGAATAGAAATTTCAAATCGCAATTTAATTATAATTCAGTCGTATACATGACCACATGTATAATTAATCATTTTGTATCGTTGATTTTCTTGCAGCTACATGACATACGTTTCGTAAAATCCTTACAACTATATACAAAAATAATAATAACCATTTGAAGAAGGGGCACTTTTTCTCCGTATTCAGAGCAAAAGTTGTAGTCTGGATACGAAGAAGATACAACTTACACGTCTCTTACACTGCACAGACTTCCACCGATTGCATCAGACTACAAGATATGTGCCGGATACTGCAGAACTTGGCTGGAACTAGAAGCTGAGCATCCGCACACGCAGAGTAAATGGGGCTGTGATATCCTCGGTTATGGGTAAAGGAAGATCGCCACAAATTGCTCAAGTTTGGAGAGTGAGAGATTATACGACCTCCACGTCCCTTTCAGCCAGCGAGTGAACCACGAGTTGCCCCCCTTAGTTTGCTTACCTTCCGTGTGTGTGTGTGTGTGTGCGTGCGTGAGTGCATGCGTGCGTGCGTGCGTGCGTGCGTGCGTGCGTGCGTGCGTACGTGCGTACGTGCGTGCGTGAGGAGTTAGGGCACCGCAGGTACAACCATCGCCCACCCGAAGTTGACAGCGGAGATGCACTTGTGTCTTTCCCTGCATAATATCTTCAATCTCCATCAAAAGAATCTAAAAACACGACGAGTGAGTACCATCATTAGCAAGTTACTGTATGTCTGTCACCTCGTATGTTATTGACCATTTTCACTATTTATCATCCTGTCTTATATCTCTCTTTTATTCTCTAGATTATATATGCTTCCCTCTATCCATGTTAGGGTCTATTCATCTGTCTTATTTATCCATCTATCTGCCTGTTCTATCTATATCAATTTCTATCTTATTTTTCTATTGTTAGATCTCAAATCATCCATCAAATATATATAATTTAATTCCCTTAACTATCTCAATCTGTTTTTGTATCATCAGACTTTCAAATTATCCATCAATCTACTGCATATTGTCATTCCTTTATTAAGCTCAATCTTTTGCATTTTATTATCAGACTCTCAAATTAAACTTCTAACTTTATTTCCATTCCTTTATTTAGCTGTCTTTCTTTGCTGTGGTCAGATTCTCAATTCAACCTTCCATTCTTTTAGTAAACTCTATCTCTTTCTTTGTTATCATTAGACTCTCAGTTCTACCTTCTAACTATATTTCCATTCCTTTATTTAGCTGTCTTTCTTTGCTATGGTCAGACTCTTAAATCCCTCTAGTGTGGCCACGAGTAAATAAATCGCCTCCCTGTCCCTCCGTCCAGCCTCACCAACATACTCCTGCCTCTCCCTCTCCCTTCACTCGACTCCATCCTCATGTTTATTTATTCCATTCCTCAATCACTCGTCTTCGTCTACCTCTCCCTTTCAGCCCTCCTCCCACCTCGCCTTCTAAAGTCCCGTACAAACATTCCGTAAGTGTCTCTATTTCCATTCTTTTTATCAGTACACTCATTAACCTCCTGAAATGCATACATGTTAGCTTCATATAATTTATCATGATATTTCTCCGATTGACTCCACAAGCACTTGTATTTCAACTCATTTTTCACTTTTTTCGCTACTGATGTACAACTCAGATTTCCCTTTCCCATACGTCAGAGTTGGTATCACTTCCTATATTCCTTTAATTAATAAAATGCTGATTACCCGCCTGATAAGCCAAGTTTTTCCACGTGTCGTACATCACTAGTTATTGGATGATTGATCTGCTCACTACACCACCACTGTCTCTGTCTTGGGTACCAGCCAGTCCAGATCAATATATTTTTCATCATATCTTCTTTATTTCAACAGACGTCACCAAGTTGTAAGTCTGTCACCAGGTTCATCCTCGTCTCGATAAACCTTTCCTTTACTTGGGTTCACTTCTGCTCTTTCAGTGACCAATGGAAGCAGGAAGACATATATATAAAAGAAGACCTGAAGTGGAAAACTATATAAGGGAACATACATACTATTCTCATATTATATAATAAACCCATTCTTAGCAATGATCTGAATAGAGTATACATGAGAATAATAAACAAAAATACATTGAAACGTTGGGAAATGAATGTGTGAAGTCTCTTGGCTATATGCTAAAAATCCCGAACAAAACAAAAGCATGTGAAGCGAAAAGCAAATGAAAGAGATGGACGACCTGTGTAATGTGAGGGAAGCGGCTAGAGTGATTGAGGGATGGTTGGTTGGTAAGGGACGGACCCAGACAAATTGGATAAA
>JAWZYT010003538.1:117500-120000 GCA_034508575.1 Petrolisthes manimaculis | reverse complement strand
AGTGGGAATGAGAGGGTGGAAGGACGGTATTGGAGGAGAGGGAACGAGAGAGGTTGAAGGAGAGAGAGAGAGTGAATGAGAGAGAGAGAAAGAGAGAGGTTGAAGAAGGAGAGAGGGGGGGGGGGGACGAGAGAGAGAGAAAGAGAACTAGAGAGGTTGAAGGAGAGAGAGAGAGAGAGAGAGAGAGAGAGAGAGAGAGAGAGAGAGAAAGAAAACGAAAGAGGTTGAGGGCTGTGTTGTGAAAGAGGGGGATTGGGACGAGAGGGTGAAGAGGGGATAAAAAAGGAAAGGTGAGGGAGGAGGTTAGAACAGTGAGTGTGTGTGTGTGTGAGGGAGGGAGAGAAAGGAGGGAGGGAGGGAGGTAGGGAAGATGAGTGAGAGAATGAGAACGCCCAATGGGAGAGAAGTAGAGAAAGAGAGAGATAGAGCAAATTATGAGCATGAGAGGAAACGTGAAAGAGAAAGAAAAAAGAGAAACGAGAATGAGGAACAAGTAAGAAACTAGAAAAAGAAAAGAGAAAAAGAAAGAGAAAGAGAATGATGAGCGAGAGTGGAAAGGAAAAAGAGAAAAGAGAAAAAGAAAGAGAAAAGAGTAAGGAAGAAACAAGTCAGATAAAATAGAAAGAAAAGGAGAAAGCGAATGACAAACGAGATGGAAAATGAGAAAGAGAGTGAAGAAAGAGGAAGAAGAGAAAAGAGAATGATGAGAGAGAGAGAGAGAGAGAGAGAGAGAGAGAGAGAGAGAGAGAGAGAGAGAGAGAGAGAGAGAGAGAGAGAGAGAGAGGGTAATGGGGTGATGAAGGAAGCAGGCAAAGTTGATAGAGGGAATAAGGGCAATGAAATGATGCTTATGGCCAGAGAGAAAAGTAGGAAACGGAAAGAGGAAGAGAGGGAGGGAGGAAAAGATTGAGTAGAGAGAGAGAGAGAGAGAGAGAGAGAGATGGGGGGGGGGGCATTGAGTAGAGACAAAAGTAGGAAACGGAAAGATGGAAGAGAGAGAGGGAGGAAAGGATTGAGGCATAGAGGAAAGTCAGGAAAAAAATAAAGGTGGAGAGAAGTTGAGTGAGAAAGGAAAAAAAAAATAGTGTTATGGAGGAGAGTGATGGAAGGAAAGAATGATTGAGTGAAGGGATCAAAAGAAGGAAAGGAAATGAAGGGTGTAGCAGAGGGAAATGGAGAAAAGGGAGATAGAGAGAGAGAGAGAGAGAGAGAGAGAGAGAGAGAGAGGGGGGGGGGGGTATGGACAATGGGAGGGAAGGAGGAAAGGAGGGAGGGCGAGTTGGAGGAAGAGGGGAGACAGGAGAGTTAAATTATATAGGAGAAAGGGAGGAAAGGAGGTGTTATGGTAGACAGAAATGGAGGCATAACTAACTAGATAGAGATCAGTATATACGTAGGTAGGTAGGTAGGTAGGTAGGTAGGTAAGTTGGTAGGTAGGTAGGAAGGTAAATTTGTAGGTAGGTAGGTAAGTAGGTAGGTAAGTAGTAAGAGTAAAGTAGGTAGGTATGTATTTAAGTAGTATATAAGAGGTAGATAGATAGGTAGGTAGGTAGGTAATTAGTAAGAGGTAGGTAGGTAGGTAGGTGGGTAAGTAGAAAGAGATAGATAGATAGATAGATAGATTGATAAAAAAGGGAAAAGGAGAGAGGAAAGATAACTGAGCTTTAAGGAAGATGGAATGATGGTGAGAGAGAAATGGAAAGAGGAGAGAAAGGTTGGGAAAGAGAGAAAGAGAAAAAACACCAGAATAGAATAGAGAAATGGAGAGTCAAACCAAAGGAGAAGGGAAGAAGAAAACAGTGTGCAAATAACTCAAAGAAAAGAAAGATGAAGAAATAGAGAAGAGAGAAAATAGGAGGAAGGAGTAGAAACAAAAAGATTAACACGTTCTAAAAAAAAAAATAATGGAAGAGATAAAACTGAGGAAGGAGGGAGGGAAAAACAATAAATAAATGAAAAAATAGATTAAGAAAAAATGCTAAGCTTAACGGAGAGAAAAAATACTTGGTGCAGAGGAGAGAGAAAGAGAGAGAGAGGAAAAAACGAGAGGAATTATAAAAGAGAGAGAGAATTTGGTTGAAGAGAAAACAATTTAAATTAAATAAAAGAAAATGAAAAATATGAAGAAACATACAAAGAACTTATGAACAATTAAAAAAGAAAAAGTTAAAACGAGGAAGATAGGAAACTGATAAAGAAACTAAAAAGAATGTGTATAAAAGAGAAAGAAGAGAAAAATAATGATGACCTGGAAGTAAGTAGAGACAAGAAAAAGAAAGAAAGGTAGGAAGGAAGGAAGGAAGGAAAGAAGGAAGGAAGGAAGGAAGGAGGAGAAAAAAAGGTATAGAGAAAGATGAGGTGAATGGAGAGTGGGAGAAAAAGAAAAAAGAATGGATGGGGAAAGGAAGAAGAGGGTATGAAGGAAGGAAGGAAGGAAGGAAGAAAGTAATGGATGGATGGATGGATGGAGGAAAAAAAGGTATATATAGAGAAAGATGAG
>JAWZYT010003538.1:97500-115000 GCA_034508575.1 Petrolisthes manimaculis | reverse complement strand
ATTGTTGATCAAAGAGTAAAACATCAAAGGCAAATCCGAACTTCCGTTTGCATCATTATCATGAAACACTTTATTTAGATCTTACTAAAAAGCTATTACGATTTATCATTATTACTATTATTTTATTATTGCGTCTGCCAAGAAGTCTATGTGATTGAATCAGTGTGTTTGTTTGTCTGTTTGTTAGTAGGATTACAGCTAGGTGTGACTTTCATAGCATTATTTCTAAAGGTGAGTATAATGACCAGCAGCAGGTGATGATTATATTTTGAAGGATATTTGAATCTCGATCTAGAATTATATTTATATTTTAAGGACCCAGTGATCGTGTATGAGACTTGGTGGCATCTGATTCCTCCTGAGCTTGTTTCGTGGCGTGACCAGGAAGAATCAGAAGCCTCCAATTTTCAAACAGGATCACAGGGTCCCTTAATACGTAATCAGTCTCCTATTCCCCCTAACATCACCGAAGCTTGTAAAGTTAATCACCTTGACACGACCTTTTCATCCACGTGTGAATAATTTATATGCACAATGATTATTATTCTAGATCCGAGTTTAAATATTTTTCAGAGAAGGAAGAGTCCCCGTGTTGACAAAGAAAAAAATGAATAACAAATTATATTTCATTTCGACACCATAATTATAAAACTATCACTTTTATACTTTAATTTTTTAATTCGTTGTCAGTTGTTCATATTTTCTCAAATAAGCTTTAAGTGGATATTATACTTTCGGTACATTGGAGCGCCTTGATTCCTCCAAAATCAACCAGGAAACAGAACAAGATTAACAAAAATAATGGTAACCAGTTGCTTGGAATAATTTGGAGGAATCAGTCGCTTCAGATTACCCAACACTGCATTACTGCCCTCTTAATTAAATGTTGGATATACTAAAGTTAACAATCTTCTCGATTTCTATCTGTGGAAATACTACTGAGAAAACTATTAAAAAACTTGTGAAACTAAGTAATGTGTGTAGCCTTTAATGTTAAGGAGAGATTCATTTGTTGGTGAATTGATTGAAATGTCTCTGATTCCTCCAAACTCTGCCATGAAACAGATCTCCTATTAGTACAAGTGAGGGCGTCTGTTCTCTGGCATAGTTAGGAGGAATCAGTAGCCTTCCACTTTACCAACAAGAGAATCTCTCCTTAATTAATGAAGATCTTTGAAATTTAAGGGGACTTTCTAAATGAATTAACACCTGCTGACACTAACAAGTCTAATATGCTTTATTAAACTCGATAATCGGTTTCTTTACATCGAACCCAAACTTTTATACAATGGAGGCAGAGATAAATTTGATTGATTTATTATACATATGTTGCTATATAATCATGAGAGTAATTGGTTTGTGTCACAGCTTAATTAATATATGTTTATCATCTGTTAGAACATCACAATACTAGTAAAGACTTTTTTTTATCAATGTCCTCGATAGATTTGAACACTAAAAGCGATTACGGTACGTTTATTTTTCTATTTTACACACTCTTTCTGTTGAGGTGTCTGCATGGCATATAGATTACACGTGCAAATAGTTTAGCTATAGTTTTGATTGGTCACGAAGAAACCCCTTAATGCCAGTATCAAAAGTTCACCAAATGATCGCAGTTAAAAGAGGATGAAGTTAGTGAGTTGAGGAGACGGGCAGAGTTTTCCTGGAGAGACTGAGCATTACCGTCCTCAGCAGATGTCTCGTGTTTACTGCAAGGTTCAAGTGTGGCACGATTACAAGAAAATAGATAAGTGGTCTATTACACTGACATCTATTTCCTCCGTTCTTTGTTCTTCATATTCCGTTCTTTCCTTCATCCACCGTTTTCTGTCCTCCATGATGCACCATTCTCTGTTCTTCATTTACCGTTCACTGTCCTTCATGCACCGTTCTCTGTTCTTCATCCCCTGTTCTCTGTCCTTCATGTACAGTTAGTTCTCTGTTCTTCATCCCCCGTTCTCTGTCCTTCATGCACCGTTCTCTTGTCAGATTTACAGTGCCCACGGATGCTTCAATGACCTAAATTTCTTATAAGAGGTTGATGGAATGAAGAAGCAATCGATTGGCCAGGGAACGATATAAAGTGTACTGGTGTGATAGCCGCTTTAACTCTTTTTATCACCTCGAGGCCAAGTGGGGTAAGTTGGTTCTGGCCGATCCCTGGAGTTGGCTGGCTGGCTGGCTGGCTGTAGGGGAAGTTTGTTTAGCTCATGTCAGGCTGAAACTGGGAATGCGTCACCTGCCCTCACTTACTGATCAGGCATGGACACCCCCAACCTCGAACCCCTTCACATTTTAGTGAGAAAATATTATACTGTACGTTGGATGCTACTTTACACCTTCTGCATTATTGGAACACGAGATAAAGTATGTATGTTCCACTCTGAGTCAGTTTCTAACCTCCGACAAGGTTCACATTTATTTTCATGATTTGCTAATGTCCGTTCTTTCAAAGCTGGTTGGTTGGGTAAATTAAAAACACTGATATGTCAACGTTACAGCGAAAGTTAATTACTCCAGGAGAACCAAATAAAGAAATGGTATAGCAAACTTTGAAGGATGAACAGGAAGCTGGAAAATAATGTTCTTCTAATCCGAGTGGGTTTGTTTGAGTCTGGATGACTTTATAACACCAAGATGTTTATAAATAGGAGAAATATCCAGCTTTTATTGACATCCATCAACATATTGTTAGAGAGAGTAAATAACATGTTGTCGACAAATATGAAGCAGCCCAATTCATCCAAACCTTAAATAACAAGAAACAGCCTATACCTCAGGATGCCCATAGATTATAATTTATCAGTGTTATGGCAGAGATAGGAGGAATCAATAGCCTTCAACTCGCGCCAACAACAACAACATCTCTACCCCTTTAAAAGCAGTGAGTAGTGGGAGGCGAGGTGGTTCAAGGTGGAGGCGAGGTGGTTCAAGGTGGAGGCGAGGTGGTTCAAGGTGGAGGCGAGGTGGTTCAAGGTGCTGGCGAGGCACGAGGCAGCTGTAATAGTGCCCGCCTGGGAGATATGAATTTCTTGCTTTCTCTGCCTCACGCTATACCTCATTACCCGAGATATTCACACTGCCTCATCCTCACCCTGCCTCATCCTCACCCTGCCTCATCCTCAAATTGTCTCATCCTCAAATTGTCTCATCCTCAAATTGTCTCATCCTCAAACTGTCTCATCCTCAAACTGTCTCATCCTCAGCCTGCCTCATTCTCACACTGTCTCATCCTCACCCTGCGTCGTCCTCAAACTGCCTCATCCTCACCCTGCCTCATCCTCACCCTGTCTCATCCTCACCCTGCCTCATCCTCACCCTGCGTCGTCCTTTAACTGTCTCACCCTCACCCTGTCTCATCCTCACCCTGCCTCGTCCTCACACTGCCTCGTCCTCACACTGCCTTAGCTTCTCCTTCGACACACTGTTTCAAGCTTCCCCTTCCTCACACTGTTTCAAGCTTCCCCTTCCTCACACTGTTTCAAGTTTCTCCTTCCACACACTGCCTCAAACTTCTCCTTCCATACACACACTATTTCAAGTTTCTCCTTCACCACACTGCCTCAGATTTCTCTCCCCCCCCCCCCCATATTGTCTCACACTACTCATCCTTCACACTACCCTTCCCTTACACAACCTCATTTCTCTCCTTCACACTGCCTCACACCTGTTACTTCTTACTTACACAGCCTCACTTCCCTCATTCACACACTTTTCTCACTTCCCTCATTCACACACTTTTCTCACTTTCTCACACTATCCCACTTTCGCCCAAATTCGTGTTCTTCCTCTCGCTTCAATAAAAGTTCTGCCCTCTTAAATATTCTTACACTGTCTCCTCCCTCCCTCCCTCCCTCTCTCTCTCTCTTGTTCTTCCTCCCTCTCTCTCTCCCTCCCTCCTTCCCTCCCTCCCTCCCTTCCTCCCTCCCTCGTGTTCTTCCTCCCTCTAAAATTCCCGTGCTGGTCTTGGTGTGGTGAAGCGAGAGAGAGAAATTCCGGGAAATTATGAGAATAAAAACTGAACTTAACTTATGGGGCAGGGCGGGGCAAGTTTGGCAGAGAGGGAATGTGTGTGTGTTTGGCAGAGAGAGAGAGAGAGAGAGAGAGAGAGAGAGAGAGAGAGAGAGAGAGAGAGAGAGAGAGAGAGAGAGAGAGAGAGAGAGAGAGAGAGAGAGAGAGTGAGAACATAATGGAATGATTTATTGCAGCTGAGCGTTAGAGAGAGAGAGAGAGAGAGAGAGAGAGAGAGAGAGAGAGAGAGAGAGAGAGAGAGAGTGAGTGAGAGAGAGATAACATAATGGAATGATATAATGAAGTGTGAGAGAGAGACAGACAGACAGACAGACAGACAGACATAGAACACACACACACACACATACACACACATACACACACACACACACACACACCACATGACCTGGGAAGTTAACAAGAGGAATGAGTGGAGTGTGTGTGTGGTAGGTACAGTATGGTAATGAAGAGGTGGCTGGCTGGCTTGGCTTTAATGTTGTGCACGAAGGGAAATGAACCTACTGTGTGATGAATATAATGGTGGTGATGATGGTGTGGAGTAATGATGAATATAATGGTGGTATGAGGTTGTGATGGTGGTGATATTAAATGGAGGTGATGGTGATGTGGATAAATGATGAATATAATGGTGGTATGAGGTTGTGATGGTGGTGATATTAGATGGAGGTGATGGTGATGTGGAGTAATGATGAATATAATGGTGATGTGAGGTTGTGATGGTGATAGTATTAAAAGGAAGTGATGGTGGTGTGGATAAATGATGAATATAATGGTGGTATGAGGTTGTGATGGTGGTGATATTAAATGGAGGTGATGGTGATGTGGAGTAATGATGAATATAATGGTGATGTGAGGTTGTGATGGTGGTGATATTAGATGGAGGTGATGGTGGGGGGGATAAATAAGTAAGGTAATGGTGGATAAAGGTTCAGTGTATATATGTTGTGTGTAGCGTGAAACTTATTATGCACTTTAATGTTTACTGAGGTCACGGGAACTAGCTACTCTGGCCAGTTTATCTTCCATGTCAGCCTTCTCACACATACATAGTGGTGTTCCTGGATGGGGTTATATACTTTATGTACATAGTGTTGTATGGGTGTATTATTGGGTGTACTGTATTATTAGTGTGTGTGGGTGGTTTAGTGTTTTGTTGTGCTATAGTTAATTTACTTAGACAGGCAGTATAGTGACGTATGGGTGTTGTGTGTACCTAAAAATAAAAAATATAAAATGTTGACTTTCTGTGTTGCCATTCACAGATACAATTTTATCAAGGTGTACCAGTTTCATGCTTAGCCAACTGTACATACGATTGTGTGTGTATTTTTCTGACGTTCGTGTACATTTGCGTAAATTGTTTTCCTGTTTGTTATTCTTACGTGTCACGCATGCATTTGTCTTGTTAATGCGTTTCCGTAAGATATTTGTACGGGTGTTTGCATGTTCCCGTGCGTCAGAATGTGCGAAAATATATGTCTACTTAGTCTGCACATTTATATAGCTGCATGTGTGTTTGTGAATGTGTCTGTATTGTGATTACGCTGTTTGTGGTTGTGTCTGTATTTGCTTGTGCTTCGCTTTTGCATGTATGAGAGAATCAAAACCAACAAGGTTATCAATGAAGCCAATCCCGGCCACAGTCACCTCAACTCCAGCAGCAAACCCCAGAACCTGTTGTATGAGTTTATCTTGCAAGTGGTGGCAGTGGTTGTGGTCTGACTTCATATTCCCATGTGTACTCGAATTAAAAACCAATTTCTTTCCCTGGCGAGTCAGAAACACGAATTCTCTATAACAGACTGGGTTAGGATAGTCTAGCCAGATTCAGATTATCAGGGATAATATTATTTCGGTGATTTATTGGCTTCTTATTTCGATGATTTATTGGCTTCTTATTTCATCTGTTTATCGACAAATATTACTGCCCCTTTTACGTTGGCAGTAGCGGTAAATTGCCAGGACAAATGATGGCAGTATAAGACAAGTGGGTGCGAACTGCGGTAGAGGGAAAACCTACAGTATATATAGGTAGCAAAAGCCCCTCTGTTGTCCTGCAGCCAAACACACTTGGAGAATGAACGTCCCGGCTCTGAGCTCTGGGTTAAACCGTGCATGGCTACCTCATGTCCCTATTACTTATACGTGGCCTTTGTTAGTATTTACCTTGTAGATACCGACTCTGGATATTATGTTGTCTATGAATGGGTTTTAATATTCTCTCGTGCCATGGTTGGTTCGCTCTCTGCCTCTTACTGTAATGTCTATGTGTGTATGTATATTTATTTTTTTATTTTAATGATGTGGAGGGAGTATTTATTATTATTATTATTATTATTATTATTATTATTATTATTATTATTATTATTATTATTATTATTATTATTATTATTATTATTATTATTATTATTATTATTATTATTATTATTATTATTATTATTTCGGTTGATCCAGAAACAAGTATGCAGAGATTTATGTTAGTATAATTTTATATAAACTGAATTATGTACAATTACAGACTTGAGTTTCCTTATTCTCGCCTGCCCAAATAAACTCACTGTGTTTCTGTATTTTTATCACGCGTCTTCAAAAGTATTTCATCTAATCTCACGGTATTATTCACAAGATGGATAATAGAGACTTTTCATGAACACGTACACACATACAACAAATACAAGGACACTCGCATTTTATCACTTCCAAAAAAAAAGCAATACTCAACCAATGCACACACACACACACACACACACACACACACACACACACACACACACACACACACACACACACACACACACACACACACACACACACACACACACACACACATACACACACATACACACACACACATACACACACACACACACATACACACGGACACCAACTCTTCATCAGTATTCAGTAAAACACTATACACACACAAACTTCATCAGTATTCAATAAAACACTATACTCACTCACTCTCTCTCTCACACACACACACACACACACACACACACACACACACACACACACACACACACATACACACACACACACACACACACACACACACACACACACACACACACACACACACACACACACACACACACACACACACACACACACTTCACCAGTATTCCATAAAATACAGTACTCAAACAAAAAATAAAAATCTATATACTCGTACCAATTTTTATGGGGATTGAACGGTGTGTGCGTGTGTGTGTGTGCGTGTGTGTGTGTGTGTGTGTGTGTGTGTGTGTGTGTGTGTGTGTGTGTGTGTGTGTGTGTGTGTGTGTGTGTGTGTGGCGATGTATGAAGGGAGATGGACCAGGCAAGGATGGAAGGAGTCTCATACCTGGCAGGAGTGAGAGGGGGGTGGGGTGGGGGGCTGGGGGGTGGAGGTCATTTCAGGCAGGTGAGGGTGGGTAAGGGGTCATTTCAGCAGGGGTGGGGAAGGGGAGAGGGGACGGGGCCATCTGGACCAGCGGAGTCAGGCACCTCTTTATTACTCTGCTTTTTAGGCTTGCTGGGCTCATTAGTGGTTCCAGGATAAATGTTTGCCCAAATCCCTCCCTAATGCTGGATTAACATGGCTGGATAATTCTTCGTACCGTGGAAAACAACACGTGGAAAAACACAGACCAGGAACACAGTCAGACAAAAAGGAACACACAAACGTACAAGAAGAGAAAGACAGTGTACTTCAGATACTGTTGCTTGCTCTCGCATATTCATTGTGTACAAATGTAAACATAAGAGTGAAAGGGAGTGTACACAAGGAAATGTGGAGAGACTTCTGATTAAGCTTAACTGATGAAAAGTTTGAAAATTATTACATGGGAAAGCAAGTGTGTTGAATTATTTTGTAATGTATGTTATTTTCGTACAAAATTTTAATATCTTATTTATTCAGATGTGGTGTAACAAGTTCTTGTGTCAGACGCTGTGCATCGGGACATACTTGTTGCTTGGTAATTGTTTGGATTATCATAATAGTATTACTGACATCAACCCACACTACCATTACTACCAGTGACACGTACAGTACACATCCTTGGGTAGTACCTAGCAAGGAATGTCTTATTTCCATATTTATGTTGTTGATATCATTTATCATCTAATGGAAAAATTCGGTGTTCAAAAAAAATATTTTGTGAACTCTCGCCTACGAGTTTAATCTTTCTCACAAAAAATGCAATTAACCAGAGTAGAAAGGGTTTGGTGCATGTATATCTTAATTATCATTTAGAGCATCTGGGTCTGATAGGATTAGCATTAATTATAATAATATGAAGATAAACTAGGCCTCGGTAGTTGGATGATTCTTAGGCCACAGTGAGGAGTGCAGTGAATGGATACAACATCAAGGCAGACGTATTGTCCTGATGTTTCATTATGAGTTGCTTAGTGAGGCAATAGTAACAAGACTGGAGATGAGATAACTACCAACTTATAACTCAAACTGACAAGAGTTAATTAATGGAGCAAAATAGAGTTACTGTACTGTCCTGCATAATGTGACCAAGTGTCGTGTATCAGAGTCCCATGTGGTGACCAAAGGCCATGTGGTACCCAAGGGTCATGTGGGATAGAGATAAGGTCAACTATACAGTATAGGTTGGCTGCCATGTGACGTCTCGTGAATAGTGTGTCGGATGTCAGACAAAACTATATCCGGGCTGGAATAGTGGTTCTCCCCAGAGGGAAAGACAGCTTGACAGGTCATAGTTGCATCGGCCAGGTACGTCAGGTCCAGGTACAGTTGCACCCATTCCCCTAAAGTTTAAATTCCGATATTTTTTACCCTTATATTCGTGGAGATACTCTCAGTCCAGTAGAAGAGGCAATACTATCTCTAATATACAGCACGAATATTGTAGAATTCATATCAAAATAGAAGGCTGGCTTAACAATGGTGGGTGGGTCACAAGGGAATGGAGGATAATACACACTGTATTGTACTACATGGCTCAAGTCAGTAAGCTGGCTTCCTCGTCTCAGCTCTTTACTTGTAATGTGTTGGGTGTTTGCAGTGCTGGAGTGAGAATGTGCAACACTGACACATAACACTCCTGCAAAAAAATGCACACTTTCACACGTAAACACAAATCTAAAAGTAAATAAGCATAACTCAAGCTTATAATTACAATAATATAATAAGAAATGAGAGACAAAAGGCAAAGACGACAGCCAGACACTCAACGAAAATTAATATTCACTGATTCATTTACTTAATAATTATGATGTGTGTAGTTGGGAAATAACATCTAAAGATAGAAGTGTAACTTATGGTAGCAGGATGAGTGTGAGACTGTGTGCTTGTGTGTGTTTATATGTGTTCTGGCGTGTGTGTCTCGCGTCTGTATGATAACATGTGTGCGTGTTAAAGTGCCACAATAAGTGTCAAAATTGTGTGTGTGCTTGTAAAAGGTTTAAAAACACCTTATAAAAATGAATAGTGGTTTCGTGTGTGAGTGTTGGTGTGTTTGCGAGTGTTGGGGGGCGTTGCTACACCCAATACCAAGACCAACAAAGCTGGGGGGGAGCTAGCATACACATGCATACAACATACACACGTGCGGAATACTGGAAATCAAGCCACAATTGCCAGCGGAAACAAACAGAGGAAATTGACAATGAACGTTCCCTCTTTCACACACACACATACACACACACACATACACACACACACACACATACACACACACACACACACATACACACACACACATACACACACACACATACACACACATACACACACATACACACACAAACACCAAGAGGCTTACATGTGTGTCCAGTTGGGGAATGGCGAGCGTTTTTGTGCGTCCATTTTGGATGTGTGGGAGAAATGAATGCTGGTTACAACTGGGTAGAAACATTTGGTGTGTGTGTGTGTGTGCGTGTGTGTGGGTGTGGGTGTGTGTGTGTAGGCCTATGTGTGTGTGTGTGTGTAGGCCTATGTGTGTGTGTGTGTGCACGGGAATACATTGCATCTCTTGTGTACAAAACAAAAAATTAGTTAAAAATTCCAAGACTTTAATTCCTTGGACTATCTTGGCCTTTACAGAAACACCTTTAAATAAACGACGCCTCCACCTTCACTCCCTCCAAGTCCCAACTTTTCCTAACCCACACAACTTTTCCGGGGGGAGACTGACTGACTGCACTCAATTTTCTCTGCTGTCCCTCCTCTTAACTGAGTTTCTCATTAGTTGAGAGAGTCTGTGTTCATGTACACTGAGGAGACTTGGAGCAACAGGTCCTATTCAGCAAAGTAACATTTATTCCGGTTGGCGATCATTATGACCATGTTCAGTGTTAGGTATTATAATGTAAAGCCAGAAAATAACAATAGATCTCTTGTTAACGCTTCATAACATAACAAACTCACTAAGATGCTATAGAGTAGTGAGTATGAGTGTGTCAATTCAGTGTACAAGTTGCATGGTGAGGCGAGGCATCATCACTTGGCTCTCCAACCATTGAAATAATAATAATAATCCCCTTGTCGACATTACCAGCCTCGTTATCTTTTCGTTACACAGAGTGGGTCGTGTATTAGTTCACTATACTCCATCGATGTTAACGGCGTCCAAAAATAGCTATAACAGGCACACATCACAAACCATTAGAAATCGGTTCATCAGTTTACGTCATTCACGGTCACTCTCTGCCAACACTACTGCCCATAAACAAGCCCACAGCCTCCACAAATCCTCATTGATATGCAACATCACGTCCATCTGCGCACACACACACGTACACTCACACTCGTATACCGACAGAACGTAGGTAGATAGTAGAGAGGGGAAATGCAAAACACTCTCGTTATTGTTGTTGTTGTTGTTGTTGTTGTTGTTGTTGTTATTGTCCCCCGCCGCTGCTGTCCTCTGGGTGCAAACTGAGGGACATGAGCACCAACCTGATCAGGGGATTGTCTGACTCTCCACTCGCCATAACCCACAAGTACTGAACTGACGAAAGAGGCACAGATGACGTTTTACTCTTCTCATTCTTTTTTTTTTTTTTTTTTTCTTTTTTTTTTTTTTTTTATGTGTGTGACCAAATCCCTGGCAGTGGCTGAATGTTATTGTCTATATTTTGTATATCCTCTTTTAAACACTTCGACGGAATACAGTTTCTTTATTTTTTGCCATACTTACATCAAAGTGCAAAGTGGTTATAGCACCAATATTACTTTCTTCGTGCTTGGATAAACCTGGCGTTTTTTACTTTAGAATGTATTTTATTGTGACTGTGGAGCGATAGTTAATTGAGATGAGCCAAGTGTACTGACGTAATCCATAATTTTATTCACTACCACGAGGGAGGAAAGTTAATTAGTACACATGATAATTTGTTATGTTGTTTACATATTAATAAGCACACGATATGGACTCTTGTGCTTCTGATGATATATAAAATGCACAGTAAATCAACGTGTAAAAATATTTGATTGCTTGCCTGACCTTCGCTTTATCCTTCCTTGGTGGACTGGAAACTGTGGATTGCTATTGTTCACTCAGGGATCAGTGGAAAGTTGCTGGAATGTGGAGCCTCCATGACGCACAGAAATGTATGAGAATATGAAAGACTGAAACTGAACCTCATTTCAGAATCATGTCCAAATGAAATGATTTTGACAATCTTGACTGTCACCTGGGAACTGACAAAGAGTCTGAGTCTGTCGAGAGAGCTGCCAATAATTTCACACTCCATGTACGAACCCCCTCTGGTTAAAATGTACCCCAACTATGTAACGGAACGGAAATACTGTTAGAATATTGGAGGCAGTGAATTTCTCAACGCCAACACACCAAAGCCAGCTATGTTGATACAATTAGGATTCTTGCCACAGTTTGGATGAATCACCTGCCAACGAATCACTAACACACATGTATGTATGTACCTTAAAGGGAGATTCTTTTGTTGGTGAATTGGAAGACTACTGATTCCTCCAAATTAAACCAAGGAGCAGACACCCACATTTGTAACTCTGAGGTCATCTGTTTTCTGGAATAGTTAGGAGGAATCAGTAGCCTTCTAATTTACCAACAAGAAAATCTTCCCTTAATTAATGACAATAACTCGCAAAACAATTGTAGGTGTCATTAGCCGTCTGTGTGACTATGATATTTCACCAAACGAGAATTCCTGAACCCAGCTTGTGGTAATGTCTGAGGATTCTCTTCTTCCCAGCTCCACTAATATTGACCGCCATGTCTCTCACTTCCACCACACAGCCACGACACAGAGGACGCCAGGCAGGCTGTTGCTGTAATGCCCAGGGGAAGTCACTGTGTTGTTCTCTCAGTATTATTGACAGACAACACGCATGTACAGTTGGATACACGAAACCCTGATACTGTGAATGGCTGGCTGATGGGCATTACGAAACAAAACAACTATAAGAGTCTATTAATATGATGTTATTGTACAATATTACTAATATAACTAGTATAACTAATAGCATTCCCTCATCAAATGTGTTACCTTTCCTCAAAAGCAGCTATTCTTTATGTTTATATATATATATATTTTTTTTTTTACGAAACAACACATTAAGAATAATAATTCAGCGATGCCGACACACTTGATAGAATAAGGCAGTACAATTGATTAAGAAAAAAAAAACTCCTTAAGGCAACTGTAAGCTAAATCTTGTTTTATATAATCAAATTCCACACCAAGATTCCCTGAAATACAATGTTACCACATCACTCAAGTCCCTCTGGCCTAGGCTATGTACCGGAGACATGTGTACCCAACTGTACAAAGGGATGCAAAGTACAAAGGAGAGTAAACAGATACAGATCTATTGATGCTTATGAGGATGTTTGATGAGGAGAAATAGGATGTAGGGAGACAAAGAGGAGGGGGGGGAGGAGGGGGGGGGGGAGGAGGGAGGTAGAAGGCGAAGTTCTAAGAATTATTTTCAAAGAGTGAAAGAGAAATCTAATTATCTTCTGCATAAAATGTAGTCTACGTGAAGCAGTACATGGCTCATTGTTGCCAAAGGTGTATAAAAATAGTATGATATGTAAAAATTGGAAGAAATTATATTAGAGGTAACTGGAAAGATTGACGGGAACTGGAAAATTTTATTCAGTATACGAAAAAAGAGAAAGGAAAGATAATGAATAAAAGGAGAGACAGACAGAGACAGACAGAGACAGACAGAGACACACATAGACACACAGAGACACACAGAGAGACAAAGAGACACACAGAGAGACAAAGAGACACACAGAGACACACAGAGACACACAGAGACAAACAGAGACACACAGAGAGACAAAGAGACACAGAGACCTCACCAGGAATCACAACACAGTATAACCACCACCACCACAGCTGAGACTCACACAATAATTTTGGAGGATGAAATATCAAAGTGCAGGGAATTCAATTAACTCTTCCAACACTTAGATGGAAGCAGGTGAAGGATTTATAAAGTAAAGAAAAGCTGATAGGAAGGGAGAGAGTTTAACCTTGACTTAAATCATAACACAAGAGCAGAAGAAGATAACAGATGAAGATTAGTGACGAAAGCTCTGAGGAAAATCTAATGAATGAATGAATGAATGAAACTATTAATGATTTCTCTCTGGAAAGTGATAAGATGGATTATAATCATCCTAATTGGAATTAATGAATATATAATTAGGGTGTATATTCCAGTGGGACGGAAACAATTAAATACACAATGAAGTAGCCTGGATTTAAAGTATACGTAGAGATGTGTGAACGTGAGTACCTATATCACATGTACTGTCCCTGCCACTACTATGAAATGTACTGTCCCTTTCCTTACTATTACATGTACTGTCCCTGCCACTACTATGAAATGTACTGTCCCTTTCCTTACTATTACATGTACTGTTCCTTTTCTTACTATTACATGTACTGTCTCTGGACCTACTATTACATGTACTGTTCCTTTCCTTACTATTACATGTACTATCCCTACTATCAAATGCATGATACCAACCACGACAACTTGGAAATAATATTCAGAACTTCATCTCTCACCTACTGACTACTGGAGAATATCTGTTGTGTCTTACTTCCTTCCTTACCCTTCATAAGTTGGTGGTGGTGGTGGTGACAAGAAGGTATATACCATCACATATTCAGAAGCAGCCTAGAGGAAGTTATTGTGTATAGAAGATAGGACATGTTTCTCCAGTATAGAATTTCTGTCTTTACTGCCGCCATAAGTTAGCTTCAATTTTAATTTAACCCTTTAATGATGTGGCGGGGTTTGCCTGTGACATTTTTATCGGCATGAGTTATTCGTAGCATGTTTTCTAAGATGATTTTCATGAATAAATTTAATTATTATTTTACGCTTTAGTCGTCAGGAGGAATTTTTTATGCGGTATCAGAATCATATTTGGTTACCTGTTATAAAAAGTGTGGTTACATACACATACATACACAATACTTCAGTTACATACACATACATACACAATACTACAGTTACATACACATACATACACAATACTACAGTTACATACACATACATACACAATACTTCCGTTACATACACATACATACACAATACTACAGTTACATACACATACATACACAATACTTCCGTTACATACACATACATACACAATACTACAGTTACATACACATACATACACAATACTTCCGTTACATACACATACATACACAATACTTCAGTTACATACACATACATACATACACAATTCAGACACCCATCCACCAGTATCACCCATCCACCTCACTCAGATAATTGCATCTATTATCCACCCACTTCAATTACGCAACCAACTCTATCATTAATTAACTGAGGTCCCGCGACGACAACACAGACACTCACTCAAACTCGGGACAAACAAAAGAAATCTGGTGGTGCCTCAGAATCCTAGTGACAACAACAACAACAACAACAACAAAAACAAAGACAACGAAAACACACTGGGTTCTATTCGTCATTAAACACAAAGGAGAATGGACTTGTATTATAATTATAAGCCTTCTCATTAAATAACATAATAGGCCTTGATAAATTACTCAATACGGATACTACAAATAGTTTAACTCACTCGGTACGAAAAACCAGGAATACGATAACTGGTGCACCTTTGACATTTATTTTAGTGACTGTAATGAACAAGTCTCCGATGGTTCAAGTTCTGAGTGTCTGATGAAATACGTTTGGGTCACCAGGGTTTTTTGTGTTCTTTGTTTGTTTATTTGTTTGAATGTTTGTATAGTTTTCTCTTCTGTGTTTGTGATATTCTTATTTATTATTTATACTTTTCTCTCTGTTTGTCTGTGTGCGTTTTTTAATTTCTGTCTATTATAATTGCTTTGCTGTCTGTTTGCTTCTGTCTATTTTTCTTCTTTTTCTTTCGTTCTATCTATTGTCTGACTGTCTGTCCGTCTTTCCGTCTGGGTACCTCTCTGTTTGTCTGTCTGTCTGTCTGTCTGTCTATCTGTCTGGCTGGCTGGCTGGCTATTCGCCCATTGCCAAACCCACTATCCCTCAATCGGAATGGAACAATAGAAAGCCCTTCAAGCGTCCCTGCCCCTACATCCCTACCTACCTACCCTGCCCTACCTACTTACCTACCCTGCCCTACCTACTTACCTACCCTGCCCTACCTACTTACCTACCCTGCCCTACCTACTTACCTACCCTGCTCTACTTACCTACCCTGCTCTACCTACCTACCCTGTCCTACCTACCTACCCTGCCACTACCTACCTACCCTGCCACTACCTACCTACCCTGCCCTACCTACCTACCTACCTACCTTCCCATGCCAATAAATGTTCAAGTAAGAAGCAAGGAAGGGATAAAGTTCATTCTACATCGCAGCTTTGAGTGACTGAAGGGCTGTCTGTCACTGATTCAACCTGACCATTTTGAGGTTGATAAAGAAAATTATAGCTATTATTATTATCATTATTATTATTATTATTATTATTATTATTATTATTATTATTATTATTATTATTATTATTATTATTATTATTATTATTATTATTATTATTATTATTATTATTATTATTATTATTATTATTATTATTATTATTATTATTACTATTATTATTATTATTATTATTATTATCCTTCCCAAATATTATTATTATTATTATTATTATTATTATTATTATTACATGAAGGTGTGTGTGTCTAAGGGTGATTGATGGTAATCGTTTATGGATGATGGCTAATGTGTACTACATAATTAAATATTGGGCCGACGAAGTTTCAGATATCGTCCCTTTCCCCATAATTTGAAACAAGAGAAGGCAAATGGTCCGGTAATAGAAAATAGAAAAATAAAATGAATGAGAGTTTTTTGCTACATTGACTTTAACTATGTAGAGATATATATAATGTTGTAAATGTGGAGCAACTGATTCCTCCAAACTATACTAAACAACAGGTACCATTATATTTTTTAATTGGTGCTGTTTTCCAGACATACTTTGGAGGAATCAAGGCAAACCAATGTACCAAAAGTATACAACCCCGTTAATAATTACAACTAGATATATCAGACTGGCTAACAATAACACACACACAATAATACAGACAGACAGACAGACACACACACAGACAGACAGACAGACAGACAGACAGACAGACAGCCGGACAGAGAGTGTGTGTGTATAGTGTTAATTTCCTCTGCCTTGTACAGAACAAAACTTTGGAGTTTTTCGTCTATATTTGATAAACAGAGATTGACAAAGACTTGGAAAGATGAAAAAAATATGAGAAAGGACGAGAAAGAGAAATGCAGAAGAAAAAAATATGAAAGAGAGGAAAAGAAGAAAGGCAGATACTTGAATAATTAAACGAGTATATGACATAAAAAATGCCAAGAGAGAATTCCGATATGAGACAAGAGAAACGTGTCCCTCGCTTCAAGCCTTGAGGGGGTAATACATAGCATACTGGCCATCTCTGGAGTGTCTGATTGCTCCACACTATACCAAGTAACGAGCGACCTTAATTTAGTTGATTTGGTTTGTTTTCTTCCCACAGTTTGGAGGAATCGGTAGACTCCAGTGTACCAAAGGAATATCACTCTCTTAAGAACAGAGAGAATCAGTGCTAATGAACTAAGTTTTCCCCAGGAGGAGAAAGTTTTGGCGTTTCCAGATGACTGATCAGAATGAATTTATGCCGGAATGGAAAGTATACAACGATCCAACCAAGGAGTAATTTGACGAATAATTGATTATCATTTTAATTGCTATTACGTTATTCTCACTTTCTCTCTCTCTCTCTTTCTCTATATATAATTATATATATATATATATATATATATATATATATATATATATATATATATATATATATATATATATATATATATATATATAAACATATATATATATGTGTGTGTGTGTGTGTGTGAGTGTGTGTGTGTGTGTGTGTGTGTGTGTATGAGAGAGAGCAGATCGCAGGTACACATCC
>JAWZYT010003538.1:82500-90000 GCA_034508575.1 Petrolisthes manimaculis | reverse complement strand
ACACACACACACACACACACACACACACACACACACACACACACACACACACACACACACACACACACACACACACACACACACACACACACACACACACACACACACACACACACACACACACACACACACACACACACACACACACACACACACACACACACACACACACACACACACACACACACACACACACACACACACACACACACACACACACACACACACACACACACACACACACACACACACACACACACACACACACACACACACACACACACACACACACACACACACACACACACACACACACACACACACACACACACACACACACACACACACACACACACACACACACACACACACACACACACACACACACACACACACACACACACACACACACACACACACACACACACACACACACACACACACACACACACACACACACACACACACACACACACACACACACACACACACACACACACACACACACACACACACACACACACACACACACACACACACACACACACACACACACACACACACACACACACACACACACACACACACACACACACACACACACACACACACACACACACACACACACACACACACACACACACACACACACACACACACACACACACACACACACACACACACACACACACACACACACACACACACACACACACACACACACACACACACACACACACACACACACACACACACACACACACACACACACACACACACACACACACACACACACACACACACACACACACACACACACCACACACACACACACACACACACACACACACACACACACACACACACACACACACACACACACACACACACACACACACACACACACACACACACACACACACACACACACACACACACACACACACACACACACACACACACACACACACACACACACACACACACACACACACACACACACACACACACACACACACACACACACACACACACACACACACACACACACACACACACACACACACACACACACACACACACACACACACACACACACACACACACACACACACACACACACACACACACACACACACACACACACACACACACACACACACACACACACACACACACACACACACACACACACACACACACACACACACACACACACACACACACACACACACACACACACACACACACACACACACACACACACACACACACACACACACACACACACACACACACACACACACACACACACACACACACACACACACACACACACACACACACACACACACACACACACACACACACACACACACACACACACACACACACACACACACACACACACACACACACACACACACACACACACACACACACACACACACACACACACACACACACACACACACACACACACACACACACACACACACACACACACACACACACACACACACACACACACACACACACACACACACACACACACACACACACACACACACACACACACACACACACACACACACACACACACACACACACACACACACACACACACACACACACACACACACACACACACACACACACACACACACACACACACACACACACACACACACACACACACACACACACACACACACACACACACACACACACACACACACACACACACACACACACACACACACACACACACACACACACACACACACACACACACACACACACACACACACACACACACACACACACACACACACACACACACACACACACACACACACACACACACACACACACACACACACACACACACACACACACACACACACACACACACACACACACACACACACACACACACACACACACACACACACACACACACACACACACACACACACACACACACACACACACACACACACACACACACACACACACACACACACACACACACACACACACACACACACACACACACACACACACACACACACACACACACACACACACACACACACACACACACACACACACACACACACACACACACACACACACACACACACACACACACACACACACACACACACACACACACACACACACACACACACACACACACACACACACACACACACACACACACACACACACACACACACACACACACACACACACACACACACACACACACACACACACACACACACACACACACACACACACACACACACACACACACACACACACACACACACACACACACACACACACACACACACACACACACACACACACACACACACACACACACACACACACACACACACACACACACACACACACACACACACACACACACACACACACACACACACACACACACACACACACACACACACACACACACACACACACACACACACACACACACACACACACACACACACACACACACACACACACACACACACACACACACACACACACACACACACACACACACGTAAATCATCGTGTAACTATGGGTTTCCTGACAGAGAACCAAGAGGTGGTGGTGGGGCAGAGAAACATGACACAGCCAACAAAATGCATCTGATTGAATACGCAACTGGACATGAAGGCGTGATATTTTGTACCGTCGGACTGGGAGTGGGGCAGAGAAACATGACACAGCCAACAAAATGCATCTGATTGAATACGCAACTGGACATGAAGGCGTGATATTTTGTACCGTCGGACTGGGATGAAATAAAGATGAGAGAGTGAGAGGGGAAAGCTTCAGGACAAGGAAGTGTCAGGGTGGTTTACAGATGAATATTCGCATGTTGTAGGAAGGAGAAGGGGTGGAAAGGGGGATAAGTCGTGTAGAGGGGAGAGAGAAGGGGAAGGTGGGAGGAGGATAAGTCGTGAAGAGGGGAGAGAGAAGGGGAAGGTGGGAGGAGGATAAGTCGTGAAGAGGGGAGAGAGAAGGGGAAGGTGGGAGGGGGATAAGTCGTGGAGAGGGGAGGGAGAAGGGGAAGGGGGGAGGAGGATAAGTCGTGAAGAGGGGAGGGAGAAGGGGAAGGTGGGAGGGGGATAAGTCGTGGAGAGGGGAGGGAGAAGGGGAAGGGGGGAGGAATATAGATGAGTCGTGAGAAGGAAAAATGAAAGATAAGGGAGAAGGGGGATGGATATGGATGAGTCGTGAGGAAGAGGTATAGGGAGGAATGTGGATGAGTGAATGGTGAGGGAGTGAAAAAAGCAAGCAGGAAAAAGAATGGTGAAGGAAGAGGAATACTAAGTTACCGGTATGGTGATGGTAGAAAAATGAATAAGAGGAGCATAAGGGAGACGTGATGTGAATTAATAGTGAGTGATAGGAGGAGTGAAGGAGTATACAGCGATGAAGAGGGAAACAAGGATGAATGAGGATATGAATTAAGGATGAGGAACACTGGCGGCCTTAGAAGGATTGGTACGAAGGAGGGGGAAGGAAGAAGAGAGGAAATGTAGACATGGCGAGCGAAAGGGGAGGTGAATAAGCAGTGAGGGACGAGGGAAGCGAAGAATGAGGAAGAAAGGAGATTTTAGAAGGAGTGGTGCGAGGTAGGGGAAAGGAAGAAGCGGGGAAATGGAGACATGGTGAGGGAAAAAAGAAGTGAGGGACGAAAGAAGCGAAAGTGCATAAATTACAACACCCATCCACAAAGAGATGGCTGATCCCCGTATAGTGACCTGTATAAAAAGTCTTACCAGAAGACAACAACACTGGACGTCTACTGGAGTAAGTCTGTACGGATGCCAAACTTTCCCCGTTCCTTTGCCTCTGAACACCAGTGAGTCCCTCAGTATCTCGGACTCTAAAATCCCCTGCTGGTGACAACTCACAATGGCAGGAGTTGTGAGGATAAAGACGCCTGTGATCCTGGCGGTGGAATCTAAACTCCTAACTTCTTCAAACAATGTTACGAAAGATATTATGCATACTGTAGGTGTGATTTTTCTGGGGAGTTATTTAGGAATGAACAACACCTAGTTATCCTAAAATAATTAAGATTCCTTAACTAATGCGAATTATCGTGTAAATATTATTTACAGTGTATTAAGCAGGCGTGTCACGCATCTGATTAAACTAATTATAACTTCGTATAATCTCTCTGCCATGCAACGAGCTCTTGCCATAGGCCAAAGTTTGAATACGATATTGAATTGAGCATAATCGTGAGTGAATGTAGTAAGAGGAAATGGAAAGAGAGAACTTAGAACACTAGACATCATTCTATAACCATAACCATTCCATAATATCCGTGTAAAAGTCACTGGACAATCTTTGAGCACCTAGGGATTTCAATTTTTGTATAATACATTAAGATACACTGTTCCTTTATTATGCTTTCTGTATTATAAAATCAATAGAAAGAAGTGAGAACGCAATAATGGGTCTCAGTAGAATTATATACCCTGACACTTTGTTACACCTCAGCCGTTCCCTCCTTCTGCAACGACACCCAAGGCGGAGCTCCCATGAATAGAGAACGTTTTTGCATATTTAGCATGACGCGACAGATACGAGTTACAAGTGTAGTGGGGCTTGATTGTGTGGGATTCAGTACTCCCCAACACATATTATAGACTGTATTCTACACAGTTCATCCCAGTTCTAAGTCTGTAATGCCTGTTTGTGTGTGTGTGTTTCTGGATATACATTCCTGTCTATCTACTGAATTTATTTTTGTCTTACTATCTAACTATCTTTGTACTCACCTACTTACCTGCACACCTAATGCACTTACCTACCCACCAACTTACCTACACCAATATCTACCTATCAACTTACCTACCTACATACCCACCTACCAACATACCCACTTCCATTCCCTACCCACCTCGCTAACCTTCCCCTGAGAGAAGAGGCTGCATTCATACCTATCAGTACAGCAGCCCGAGTGAGTATCGCAATGGCCGGAAAGTCATGAAGCCTAAGCTGGATTCATTCGTCATGCTTTATTGCCTTTTCGTGGCCTTTAGAGTCAATGGTTTCCCGAGTGGTGCAAATTGTACAGACGTATCCAGACAAATTGTTAGCTGCAGCAAGTGTAACTCTGTCGTGCACATGTGACTCCTTTGTGGTTCATAATGGCCCCCTTAGACAACTGCAGTTCATTAAGCAATACAAATGTTGTGTGTTCATTCACAAATTGATACTCCCTTGGTGTGTTTGATATACCGGTGATGCTGAAGGCCACCAAATGCTGGTTTATGCATTATGGAAGTTACTTTACAACAATAAACACGATACACTAGGAATCCGATTTGAAAGTGTAGTATATGATACAACACACATGTGAGCTGACAATACACCAGAGTTGCTACAGACTCACTCACGATTTTCTATCAAAAGCAGATTAATATAATTTGAGCTGAGTTATAATAAATTTTATCACAGCGTTTGTCGCGCATTCGTAGACTGTAAATACGTTTCAAAACATGTTATATTCAAAGGTCTTGCGCCAAACTCGAGTGTGATGTTATTATACTTTCTCGGTAACCAACAAGATACAAATGGCTCTGGTATTCATTGCATTGGTTGGGACTCGCAGGTGAATTAAATTGACCACTACCTTACATACAATACAAATGTAACACGAAAACATTAAGGCAGGCTTTGTGAACGTCTTATAGGTGTCTGGTTGGTGGAGATATTTTTGCCAACACCTCCTGTAAATCCTCGAGCTGAAAAGATTTAAGACTGAAGACGAACAAAATCTCTCTGGTTTAAATTGCAACAGGCCGTGCGAGGTGTGCAGGCAGCCCTTTCACTTCACACGACTAAACCTCCTTGCTGGGTTTCTTTCATGTTGACTTTTTTTAGGCCTGACACAAAGGATTCGGACATCTGAGCCCTTCCTACTGACTGCGACGATGGCACACACACCTCACAATTATTTTTCTCACAATCTTTTTTTTTTTATGTCAACAATCCTTTTTCAACTCGTCAACTTTTCCCTCAGAATATATACAGAGTTGAAGCATTTTTTTTATACACTGGGGAGGTTGAATCATTGCAAGCACACACTTATTGTCAACTCCAAGTGTGCGTCATCCGAGCCTGAGAGAGTACTTATGAATTGGTGTGTTGCGTTGGGTTCTTTCTAAATCTCGTCTTTTCTCATAAACACCACAGAAAAAAACATATATACTTTACATGCACTCACACGATAATACGTACGTACATGCATGCAAACTCATCCACGCACACACAATGAAGACGTGTTTATACTTAACGTGACACGACCACACATTTACACACACACACACACACACACACACACACATGCATTAACACACTCACTCACTCAATACTCACTTACTCACTTACTCACTCACTCACTTACTCACTCACTCACTCACTCACTCACTCACTCACTCACTCACTCACTCACTCACTCACTCACTCACTCACTCACTCACTCACTCAAACATACACACACAGAAACGATTATCAAACCAGCCAGGAGATCCTCTACCAGCGAGAGATAACAATCAGACCGTGTAAAAGAAAGTGTACCATATCGTGTTCTGTTATTGGTCGCGCTGATTCTCCAGACACCGGTGGCCCTTGTGTCTGAAGGAAGCGTCCAAGTTGGCCCACACCCACAAGGAAACAAAGAGAGGGAAAGGGGAATCAGGATATTGGGGGTCGGGAGGTGAAGGGACGGAAGGTAAGAAGAGGCTGTTGGTTGGTTGGTTGGTGAGGGACTGCATGGAAGGGGAAAAAAGAGAAAGAGAAGGGTTAAGATTTCGTTTTTCTGAAGGGGAAGGGACGAGAAGGTTGGTGATGGATTGGAAGGGAAGAGAAATAAAAGTGAAGGGTGGGAATTTAGGGATCTGAACGAGAAGAGGAAAGAACGGAAGGGAAGACACGGTTACATACAGACTGGAAACTGGGGAGAGGGAGTTGCAAGTTGAGGAGAAGATGGACAGAAGGAGGGATGGTGCATAAAAAACGGAAAAGAATAGGCTGCCTGGGAAGCGAGAGAGCGAGAAAGAGACAAAGAAAATGAAGCTGAAAACAAAGACCAGGGCAGTAAGGGGAAGGTGGAAAAGGAAAGTAAGAGGAGGAGGAGGAGGAGGAAGAGGAGGAGGAGGAGGAGGAGGAGGAGGCTGTGGTGAGGGTGAAGATACGAACATGGTAGGGAGGGAGGGAGGGAGGCTGAGAGGGGAGTAGGGAGGAGGGAAATGAATCAGAGAGGCGGGGGCGGCTGAAAAACCAGAAGTGAGGGAGGAGTTGGATGGGAGGCAGGAGGAGGAAAGAGAAAGAGTGTGTGGAGGCAGTATGGCAGGAGGAGGGGGATTAGCGTGCCGAAAGAAAGTCCGGGGCAGGGGAGGATAGAGACAGGGAAAGATAGACGGCTGGAGTGAGGGGGGGGAGGGCCC
>JAWZYT010003538.1:57500-80000 GCA_034508575.1 Petrolisthes manimaculis | reverse complement strand
ATACCAACAATGTACCGCTAAAAAAAAAAAAACTAAACTAAACGATGACGATGACTAATGTGAAAAATAAAAATAAAAATAAATAAAAACTATGGTTACACCTTCTGAACGATACAGGATGAACCACGAACGAAGGAATTTGATTACAGCTTCATTACGTTGGTATAGTCACCCCTACCCTACCCAGACAGCCGGATTGTTCAGTATGAAATCCTTCGTACCTCCCTGTAACCATATATAGTTGTTTTTTTTTGCTGTGTGTACATACGGGTAATCATCATTGTTTACGTCTTAGTCTATGAGCTTCCTTACATTATTAGGGTCTTATTACTTCGGTGAACACAAACACACCCGGATCCAACATCACACAACGGCGTAGCATCACGGATTTGTGCGTCTCGCTGTAAATGAATGAATATTGCATAATATAACCAGTTGTAACCCGGTGGTATGACGCCGGTGATGGCATATAAAGCGAGACACAATGACTAGAGTACCCTACACATATTCACAGAAATGTCTCCGTTACACAGCACGATTTCTGTTATTCAAAATATGGGTTTGTATGTTTTGTAGACACTGTACCCTCTGAGCTCTTTGAAACTGGGAACTTACTGTGTTATTTTATGTAGTCCTTCATTTGTCTTAACAGTATAATTATATCATAGAAAAACCCTTGTTTATTGGTTGATATCTATTAACCTTAAGATATCATAAACACCTCCTTCAAAAAAGAATAATACTATGATGAGATGATTGCTGCTTGCTAACTGAATCCTTAACCTATGACCACCAACATTTAAATTTTCACTAACTACATTATTATCATTATTATATATTTTTTTGGTCTTTGGGAGTTATATCTGCAGTCGAAGGTTGAATAATATTTCCGTAAACCCATAAACATCCTCTCAGGTGTTTACAGAGTGATTAAACTAACGACAGAGCATTGTGATATACAATAATAACAATACACAATAAAACTAGTTAATGTAAATCAACAGATCCTCTGGTGGCAGTGCACAAAACCTTTTCATTGGTGTGTAGACTAGTGTGACAGGAGGGCAGCTGTTACCTACTCCACACACACACGTTGTAACTGTCAGGTCAGTGGGAACCAACATGAACAAACACCACCAAACACATACAACATGCAGAAAGAGTGATGGAATGGTGGGGGATTTTTACACGAGTATCACGCTTGTGCATTTTTCCATTATTTTTGGCTTCCTAGTCTCCTTCCTTGCTTTAGCACTGATTTCGTCAAACTCTGAAGTGTCCTACATATAATATTCTAAAACAAAGCTGGAGAACGGGAGGACGTGTTAATTTAACCACATCAAAACAGAAAATATGTTACAACGATGTCCCTTTGCTGTACTGGAAACTGTGCACTGTTCCCCAATGCTAGTCTGATTTATAGGTTGGTTTTACATCATCATAAATTGGCCCAGAATTATTGCGTCCATAATTATTAACACTTTATAGATCGTCTGCCTGAATGACCTGCATGCAGTCAGTGAGCATAAATCTATTTTAATTAAGAGGCCTTCAATGATGTCGGCTAATTAGAGGCTACTGAATACTTCAAACTATTCCATACAACAACACCCATACCGTTAGCAACTCGTTTCGTGGTAGAGTTTGAAGGAATCCGGAGCCCACAAATTCCCAACAAATGATGGGCTCTTTATGTGTAAAATGACACAAGCATAACAATAACAAAGCAGGGAAACAGGAACCTCACTGACCTCGTTATAAGCAGGAAGTAGAGTTTAGTGTTAACCTACATCACAAATATCTATGTGGGTCATAAAGCTGTCGGCGAGTTAGTTGGAGGCTTAGTGATTCCTCCAACCCGTGCCTGGAAACAGATTATACCTCAGTACACATGTAGGAAATGTGTTAAATATAATGGTGTGTAGGAATAAATAGCCATCAGTTTTGTTGATACCAGATTACAGCTTTGAATGCCAGAGATACAGTTGGAGAATTTTATATCTATTTGATGTAAATATAAAACTGCACTAAAAACAGAATGAGTCACTCGGTTTCGTGATTTAAGTTTTGGAGGAGTAGTAGCTCTCCAATTCACCGACAACAGACGAAAACAAAAAAATTAAAAAATTCACTTAAATTAAATGGTGAAGGAAATGAGGGAGAGAAGTGGCTGGTACTGGTTGTGGTCAGGGGGGGGGGGGAGGCAATAATGATGAAGGAAATGAGTGAGGGAGAGAGGTGGCTGGTGGTGATGGTGGTCAGGGGGGGGGGAGACAGACAATAATGATGAAGGATGTGAGTGAGAGAGGGAGGTGGATGGGGATAGTGGTGGTGGTGGTGATGGTGTTGAGGGAGGGACAGGCGATAATTGATTCACCCCAGAGCAGCTCGAGTTACGGGAAGTGTACATTAAGAGTTTGCAGGATCTTAGGAACTCCTGTTAAAGTGGAGATTAGCTTGTTGGTAAAGTGGAAGGCTACTGATTCCTCCTAACCATGCCAGAAAACAGACTCCCTCAATGGTACTAAGAGGGGATGTGTTGTTTCGTGACATAGTTAGGGGGAATCACAGACCTTCCAATGCACCGACAAAATAACCTCCTCTTCAAGTGAGAGTGAAGCCAACATTACCTGAGATTGTTTATATTCCTTTTGATGTTGTTATTGTGATTGTTTGTTAGTGAATAATTCTTTACTATTATTTTTCATTTATCTTATACTCTCATTTTTTTTTTTCCTTATTAACATATTCCATCTTGTTGTATTTTCAATGTATATGATATGCTTCATCCTTAATATTATCATTTATTATTATTTATTTTTTTATTGTTATTGTTATTGTTATTATAACTATTGTTAATAATAATAATACTGTTGTTATTATAATTACATTCTTATAATCGTATATTATTTAGAGAACCACTAATATTTTTTATGCCATTCATAATTATTAATGGAAATAAGATCCACCACTCGTTGTTACTGAAAAAAAAATTCTGTTCTATAAAAGTTACCCACTATGAATTAGGCGGAAGAGTCACAGGGTTCTATTATTCACACATATGGAGATTATATAATATGATTTCCATCTGAGTGAAGAGGGGGAGTGGTAGGAAGGGGAGTGGTAAGGAAGGGGAGTGGTAAGGAAGGGGAGTGGTAGGAAGAACGAGTGGTGAGGAGGTTGATGAGTGGTGGTGAATAGGGAGTGGTGGGGAAAGGGGTGGTTATGAGAAGGAGTGGTGGGGAGGGGGAGTAGCGGGAAGGAGTGGAGAGAAGAGGGGTGGTGAGGAAGGAGTGTTGGTGAGGAAAGGAGTAGTTAGGAGGAGGAGGAGGAGGATCTTGGTGATTGACATTGCAATTAAATACAAGTTTTTCTCCCATTATTTTACAACTTCACCGGCACTATACATCCAGTAATGAAGACAACGAGAGGGAGAGGAAATCTGGGAATCAAAATGCCCTCGGGGGGAAAAGTGAGAAGGTCGGGAGAGGAAGGGAGAGGAGAGCAGAATGATAACAAGTAAAGAGAGGAAATTATTACGTAGAGTGTGAGAGTGAAAGAAATGAGAGGAAGGGAGAGGAGAACAGAATGATAACAAGTAAAGAAAGGAAATTATTACGTAGAATGTGAGAGTGAAAGAAATGAGAGGAAGGGAGAGGAGAACAGAATGATAACAAGAAAAGAAAGAATATTATTACGTAGAGTGTGAGAGTGTGTGTGAGTGAGGGAAATGGGAGTGAGGGGATCAGAAAAATAGAGGGAGGGAGAAGGAATGAAAGAGAGGAAAGATAACAAAGTGAATGAATGAATGAGGGAGGGAGGGGGGGAGGGAGCAGAGAGAGAGACAGTATGAAAGACAGGGAGACTAAATGCATATGAGTTATTTCCTCCCCAATTTTATGTTACAAAATGGAAGTGACAGGTACAGAAGCAGAGGTAACAAGCAAAGAGAGAGAGAGAGAGAGAGAGAGAGAGAGAGAGAGAGAGAGAGAGAGAGAGAGAGCGACAGCTGTGAAGAGTGTCAGGAGAGATACGAGAGATGGGGAGAGATACGAACAATGAGAGAGAAAAACAGAAAGTTAAAGTGGGACAGCAAATATAAAAAGAAGAGAGGACTGAGAGTGAGAAAGAAATGGAGAGATGGAGAGTGGGAGAAAGTAATAAAATAACACGATATCAGGGGAAGGGACAAGAGGAATGTTGGTGACAAGGCGAAGGAAGGATAAAAAGGAAGAAAATAAAATGGCCAAAAATAAGAACTGCGAAGGGTGATAGGGAAGCAGAGATGAAATGAATTGTGGCTGAGAGGCATTAATAAAAAGTAAAGAAGAGGAGAGAAATAATATGAGACTAGAATGATGCACAGTAAAAGGAAGAGATTATTATAATGAAACGAGACAAGAGGGAAAATATTGCGTAACCTGAAAAAATAAAAATGGTATATATATATGACGTTGAGAAATACATTTTCACCGAAGAAGGAATGAAAATAAATGAGACAGGCTGAAATAACACGAGATAAAAGAAAATGGAAAGGAGAGGAGAAAATCAGTTTAGAAAAAAAGGAAAAAAGAGTGGAATATAAAAAATCATGAATCCAAAGAAAAAAAAATATATATATAACCAGAAAAGGAGAAATGAAGTGAAAGGAGAATATGATAAAAATCCGGAGGAATGATTAAAAAAGGTGATGACTAATGAATAACCGGACGAGAATCAAATAATGAATGTGGAATAACCAAACCAAACATTAATTAAAAAAGAGAAAAGAAAAGAACATGAAAATCTGAAAAGAAGTTGTCCTTTTTTTTTTTTTTTTTTTGCACATATACGGTATATGCATAATATACGGTATATATATATATTTTTTCCTTTGGGGTATAGGTAGGAGAGGAGGCCACAGAAAGAAGAGATAGAGAAGAGTTGGATAGAGAGACGAGATAGATAAAATAGAGGAAGAAGAGATAGAGAAGAGTTGGATAGAGAGACGAGAGAGATGAAATAGGGAGATAAGCGACGCAAGAAGAATGAGACGTGTATTAGCGGGAGGAGGTGACGAACGCTGGAAACTCGGGGCCTGGAACGGCTGGAAGAAAAGGAAGGAAGGATGGATGGTGGAAAGAACGAAAGGAGGTATGGAGAGAAGAAAATAATCAGGAGAAAGGGAGAAAAAAGGGAAGAAGGAAAGATGGATGGATGGATGGATGGATAAATGGAGGAGAACGGGAGGAAAAGAAGAAAGGAAGGACAGAAGGATGGATGGAGGAAAGAACGAAAGGAGGTTGGGAGAGAAGAAAATAATCAGGAGAAAGGGAGAAGAAAAGGAAGGAAAGAATGATGGAAGGAGGGATGAAGGACAGGATGAAGGTAGAAAAGAATAAAATTAAAGAGAATGAGAGAAAAAAAGAAAGGAAAGAAGGATGGATGGAGGAAAGACCGAAAGAAGGAAGGGAAAAAAGAAAAAATAAGGAAAAAAGGAGAAAGGAAGGAAGGAGAGTGTAAAGGAGGAAGGGAGAGACGAAATAAATAAAGGGAAAAGGAGAAAAAACAATAAAGAAACAGAAAGGAAAGAAGAAAGGAAGTACAGATGGAATATAGAAAAGAAAGACAGGAAGGAAGAACACGAACAAACAAGAAAAATAAAAGGGAAGAAAGAAGGATGGAAACTATAGAAGGAAGGAAAAGGAAGAAAGGAATAGAAAGGAAGAGGTCAGAATCAAAAGGACATACATACATATATACACACACATACACACACACACATAGATAGAGAGAGACAGACAGACAGACAGAGAGACAGACATAGAGAGACAGAGAGAGAGAGAGAGAGAGAGAGAGAGAGAGAGAGAGAGAGAGAGAGAGAGAGAGAGACAGACAGACAGACGGAGACAGACAGACAGACAGACAGACAGACAGAGATAGAGAGATAGTTGAAGGTAATAAGGAAGATGGAGAGATGAGGGAGGATAGGAGGGAGAAGTGGTGGAGGGAACAGGGGTTAAAGTAGAGCTGCAGCCTCACTCAGTTGTGGGGGAAGCGGCAACACACACACACACACACACACACACACACACACACACACACACACACACACACACACACACACACACACACACACACACACACACACACACACACACACACACACACACACACACACACACACACACACACACACACACACACACACACACACACACACACACACACACACACACAATAACACGTGTCATGTTGTCACCAAAGAACTGAGGGACACATAGTAAAGTGTCTGTCACACTCCTACTATTTACCTTCGTCCACCGTCATTCAACCTCCGTCAACATTCCTTCAACCCCTGTCCATGTTCCTTCAACCTCCGTCCACGTTCATTCAACCCCCGTCTAACGTCTTTTAACCCCCATCCACCGTTTATCAGCCCCCGTCCACGTTCCTTCAACCCCCATCCACCGTTTATCAGCCCCCGTCCACGTTCCTTCAACCCCCATCCACCGTTTATCAGCCCCCGTCCTCGTTCCTTCAATCCATGTCTACGTTCTTTCAACTCCGTCCACCGTTTTTTAACCCATGTCCACGTTCTTTCAACCCCCGTCCACTGGCACACTTTATTTCCCCCAGATTCCATGAGCGTCCTTCCATTCTCAACAAACAAGGTGGGAGTTGTAAGAAGTTGTAGTTTAAGAGAGACTTTTCGTGGGGGTGAAATGGAGAGCTACTGATTCCTCTCAACTGTGCCAATAAACGGATTCCCTATACTCGACCACTATGTTTACTGGCACCTTGTGGAGGAATCAGTGGCCTTCCATTCACCCATAAGAGAAGGCCTGCCTAGTTTAGCCCCAATGTATGAAAGCTCACCGTAACATAGTCGTAAATTCTCACACTGTACACGCACGCGCAAGAAACGGGTTTAAGATATTGTCCGCACGGCAAATTGTTGGATGCTAGGTCAGCCAAACTATGCCACAAAGTACACCTCTGCAGAATAGGCCATACTGTACCATGTGGTGTAGTAGCAAGGCTGGTATTAGGAACTCTCAAGTCACCAACAACAACACCTCCTATTTTCCTAAGTTTTTCTTGTGAATTTGGGGTTTTCCATTCTCTGGTCAAAATTTAAACTATGAACATAATATTCCATTTGCCAATATTTACGTTTAAATCATTTATAGATATAATATAGCGCTGATAAAAGGTTGCCTTGAAATATCTCTGTTATCGTCATCATATAATGTTACAGGATCATATGACTCATGTTGCACACGTAACTTGATGCGAAGATTTAAGAAAATTCGTACACTGTTTTGTGGTTACTTATATTTTATTGTTTATTAATATTCGAGGGAAGTTTTTTGAGTCGAGGAATATTTAGGGAAATTAAGCTGCCAGCCATAAGTATTCAAAGACGTAAACTGTTGATTGAAAGAGTTTGGAAGCATTGTAAATTTTCTTTCTTTCCTTTTACAAAAATAATGTTGTGCTTTGAGTCAGAGAATGAAATGAATGATTGATCAAACTGTTCATTGTTTCAGGATGAATTATTGCCCTTGTGTTTCATTCAGTATTCGTCAGCGACTCTCATATTGATCTTGTGTAGTACATAAATCATGACAAGATTCGTGTAAGGTCAGTCCACCTAAACTTATATTGAATAATAAAGTCTCGGTAAACTTTTGATGCCCACCTGAATAAGGTAGACACTCTTATATGTAACGCCTCTTCCTTCATTATAAACTTAAGGATGATATGAATAAATTAAATAATGTTTATAAATTAAATATTCGGTTCACGAGTACCATCAGGGAGGAGAGTTTGTAGAGGGAAAAGCACAGAGAACTCCACCTTCCTCATGAGTAATATACTTACTGAATCATAAACATAATTTTTTAGCATATTATTCTGTACTCATGAAGGTAGTGAATGAGGGAACAAAAAATAAGAATGAAACATATGAACTGAGGGAATACAAGACTGTGAAAGGAACCACCAATGATTCTCTTCCATTCTGTGGGCTTTCTATTTCTCTTTCAGTTTGGGTTCGTCTTAAACAACACCAGGTATACTTTAACTTGTAGCAGTATTATGTCCTTGTGCTGAGATGTCTTGGCAAAGAACTATAACCATTTAAAAACAAGTCTTTGTCACCATGTATCACTTAATAACGGTTGATGACTATTCACTATTTCGGTGAGTAATACTAGACGACTTTACTCGATGACGTAAAGCAGTAGTGGTCCGCAAACCATAAAAACATAGTATCAAACAGTTCAACAGCATTACCACCTTGTACGTCCGATAACGTATGTGAACTAACGTCAGTGGTTTTCATGCGTCAAAGGAGAAACCGCGTTGTTTATGCGTTAACAACTCACCAAGACCAGCATAAACTCCCAGATAACAACACAGCAAGGGTGTGTTACCGTCACACAGAATAAACGATCACCTATGTACGTAATGGAGATAATATCATGATCATCAGCTTTCATCATCCAGTGTGGGACAAAGGCGTTTATCTTCCAATTAACCTCGTTCTCTCTTCACTCGACTTGCAATGATATCAGCGACTTAGGGGGCTACCCAATTCCTTCACACTGTGCCACAATTAGTACTTACATGTTAGGGGATCTGCACCGTGCTATACTTTGAAATAATCCGTAATAAATCATGACCGTAGGACTGCAAAGTAAATCACTCAATTCCTTTTTCTTTACGCTGTAGGGATCGATAGTTTTGGCACTTAAAAGCAAGACGATTTTACACCATCTTCAAAACTACCTACCATTGGTAAAGTTTTAACTCCTTTCGGCTTTTTACGCAGATGAGATCGGGGATTCCGACACCTATGAGTGGACCAACTTTCCACTATCTCCAAAATTACTCCCATTCGTATGCGTGTCGGTTATTCGCTCATTTCTATTCTTGCCAAATCCTATATTGTTGGGAGTTTTTTAAATGCATTATAAGGTACTTGGAAGGAAGTCCTGTTTTAAAAGTACCAGTTTTAAGTTATAATGAAGCTCTATCAGATATTTACTAATAATAATATTATATCTGGATCCGTGGATGTTAATTCTTCAATACAGATTCTATACTGAGGTGGTCTGTTTAAAAGCCTTGCATGGATGAGTATGCAGACTCCAGTTCGATGAGGAATTCATGATGGGCCACTTAAGAGACCCTGTGATTTAGTCAGAAAATTGGAGGTAAGTAAGTCCTTCAAACTTTGTTACGAAACACCACCTATATGGAAGGAGTTTGTTTCGTGGCATGGTCAGGAGGAATCAGAAGCCTCCAATTTTCATACACGATCACAGGGTCCTTAAGGCAGACAAATTCGCTCCCAAGTCGAACCCTGACACACTGGTATAAGGATTTTCTTCATTATTCCGCCTTACATTAAGTGTGATTAACCCGTACTCGTTCGTCTTCTGGTCAATGGTCGTGTAGATAAAACTTTCTCTTCTCCACATTAAGGCCTTTGTGACTACCTGACTTAATGGTCCTCTTACTATTAACAGAGATTTATATTACAACGTCTTCTAATCTCTATCAGGACAAGAATAGACTCCTGCACCCAACCTACTCCATGAATTCCCATCATAGTTTCCTCCTCTCGTTACTTGTCACCATTTCTGTACCTTTCAGTTTGCTTTATTACCCCTAAAAATGATAGAAATATAATCTTATATAATAAACGTATTCTCATCAAAACAACGTCAGAATAAGACTGTAATGCCACGAAATAATCTTCTCGATACCTCAGTCCTTCCATTAACTCTATTTATTTAATCATGCAACTCCAACACAATATAATATTTGGCTTCATGCTTCTGACTCATTATTTATTAAAAAGGTAAGAAGTGGTTGCCGATATTTTATATATATATATATATATATATATATATATATATATATATATATATATATATATATATATATATATATATATATATATATATATATATATATATATATATATATATATATATATAATTTTGTGTTTATGATAAATTATTCGTTATCTATTTACTTATCTATGTGCTTATTTATTTATTTATTTATGCATTTATATATTTATTGAACTTCTGCTGGTGCTGGTTTCATTAACACATTTAATACTTTTTCGCTTTACAAATCTCTCGTCACTTCACAGTTTTTGGTTTTCCTCCCTCCATATCTTCTCCCTCCACGATCTCTTAATTACGTCGCTACTTTTTGTTTTGTTTGGTTTGTTTCGCTGATATATTAATATTCGTATTGTTTTTTTAAAGGCTAGAATTATTGTTTCACTTATTCAGGCTGAATAGGATTAGGCACATTTCGTTTTACTCACCTCATTAGCGTACAATCCATAGGAGTAAGTGAATTGTGATCTTGTGGGGGAAATGGGAAGTAACTGGTGCCTCTATATTCTGCCACAAGACAACGCATACTACTGTAAATAGGGAAAGTCTCCTTCGGGGAATACTATAGTTTTGATGAACCGACTGGGTACACTTTATTAATGAACACATCTTACCCCCCATTCAATCACACACATATTATATAAAGAAACATTTGAGCAGTTTTTTGTGTGTCTTTTGTCTCTCAGCAGCACCATGCCAGCCAGACCTTAGGAAGAGAGTTAGTTTGAACCCAAGAGAATATACAGTCCTTGATGTTTTGGCTGCATGGGGTGGTCGGTCAGATGGGTGGAAACTATTGGGTCATGACAAGTTGGTCTGGAAAACCTTTTTTGTTTTTATGAATCGAAACTTCACTAGTCCTGGAACTGAGAGAGAGAGAGAGAGAGAGAGAGAGAGAGAGAGAGAGAGAGAGAGAGAGAGAGTGAGAATGAGAGAGTGAGAGAGAGAAAGAGAGAGAGAGAGCGTGTGCCTGACGAGAATAACTGACGCAATTAGTGTCAGTCACTGGTCAGTCCTAGTGTTGTATTAGCACTCATGTAATTGGTCGTCAGACAGTAGTAACAGTGTATTTAACAGTAAGTACATTTAGAGCGATATCATACACACCGTAGATCTAACATAATTATCACTTTACTCGTTGTAGCCATTCCATTCACGCTTCAAATGTCATAACAAATAATATTTTCTCCTTAAAATTATGTTTCGTATGTTGATGATTTTCAAAAATGTTATCCGTATCACAGAAAAATGGAATTTACTTTGGTTTTTATTATCATAACAGAGCTGAAATTCATTGCTATGGCGGGATTATATTTGCAGCTCCAACAAAAATAAATAATTAGATAACATCAAAATGTATATTTATATCAGAGTGAAATAAGAGCAATGACTATATATTATTAATGTTGTATTGGTAAATGTTATTATTATCATTATTTTTTAAATTTCATTATTGTTACTATTATTAGTAGTAGTAGTAGTTGTTGTTGTTGTTGTTATTTTAGTTGTATAATTGTGATTATTATTTTTATAGATATTATTGTTTTAATTATTATTACTGTTGTAATGATTATTACTGTTGTAATTATTATTAGTATTAGTATTAGTATTAGTATTATGATTATTATTATTATTATTATTATTATTATTATTTTATTAGTAGTAGTAGTAGTAGTAGTAGTAGTAGTAGTAGTAGTAGTAGTAGTAGTAGTAGTAGTAGTAGTAGTAGTAGTATATTACTATCAGCTGTATGTATGCATAAATAAACTCATAAACACACAAACAGACAGAGGTGGGCGTTGACGTTAGACCATGTATAATCATGAACCGAATAGTAGTCACTGCGAGCCATGTTCCGTAAAAGTCTCCGGAGACGGCACACCACGTTTCACTAACTCGCCCTTGTTTACAAATATACATTAATTAACTGAGAAGCAAACAGATTGGTTGGTTGATTGGTTGGTTGTTGCTTCACTGGTTGAAAGATTATTTGGTTTATTTAGTTGTTCTGGAATACTTGGCTTGTTTTCTAGTTAGTTGGTTGGTTAGTTGGTTGTCTGACTGATTGATTGATCAATTAACTTACACAGATATCAAAATGGAATGGAGATAGAGAGAGGGGGAAAGAAAAATATGTGAAAGTAGAAAAAATGCAATAGAAAAAATATAATTACAGAGGAAGTACGAGAGAATATCTTAAAGTACATATTACACAATTACGTATTTATAATGAATGACCTTTGCACTGATCAACGGTTATATATGACAGTGCTTGTATGTATGTATGTATCCTTGTGTGTGCACGCGTATGAGTGTGTGTGTGTGTGCGTGCGTGTGCGAGTACGTTTGTGTCTGTGCGTGTACGTGTGTGTATGTATGTATCCTTGTGTGTGCACGCGTATGAGTGTGTGTGTGTGTGCGTGCGTGTGCGAGTACGTTTGTGTCTGTGCGTGTGTATGTGTGTGTGTGTGTGTGTGTCATTGCCTGGAGGTGGTGTTTAATATGCTACTCTTGCTCTGCTCCACTTTAATGTCATCATGCATTCTGATCCTGCCTTTGTGTTGCAACTATTTTTTTTTTCGCCAAGTCCCACCCCACTCATTCATTTTGGTTCCCCTCACTTCCATCCTTCCCTCCGGCCATTCCTCCTTCACTCTCCTCATCCTCCTCTTCCTCCTCTTCCTCCTCCTCTTCCTCCTCCTCCTCCTCCTCCTCCTCCTCCTCCTCCTCCTCCTCTGTATTCCACCTCGTCTCTCCCTTTCATTTCACTCGTCATTCTACTATTTTGTTTTGTTTATTTTTTTTCTTATTCTCATCCCCTGTGCTTCCTTACTTTTTTTCCTGTCTCTCTCTCTATCTGTATCTCCATCTCTCCTACACATTCTTACCATCTTCTCGTCCCTCACCCTATCCACCTTTCCTATATCAAGTTTCCCTCCCACCATTCTCACTTGTTTTTACTTTTCCACTTCCTTTACATTCCATACTCCATTTCCTTTTCCCACTACACTTTCTTTCGTTCACGTTAATTCTTCCAACTATCGTATATTCTTTCTCCCCCTTATTTATTTTGTCCTGAATCTTATTAATCCTTCCAATATTTTTCCTCCCTCACATTATCGCTATTTCACTTCACTCCTAACTTTTTTTTCTCATACGTATCTTCCTTCACTCCTATATAATAATCTCTTACACCCACTTTCTCTCCGTCGACTCTCATTGCCCATGCCTAACCATTTGCCCTCCTGCCCTTCCTGCCTGGCCTGTCAAGTTGAGGGACAAAATATCTCCCGAGGCAAACTGTCAACCCGAAGGCGTCACAGATTGCACGAAGGAAAGTGAGAAAGAAAGAAAGAAAGAGAGAGAGAGAGAGAGAGAGAGAGAGAGAGAGAGAGAGAGAGAGAGAGAGAGAGAGAGAGAGAGAGAGAGAGAGAGAGAGAGAGAGAGAGAGAGACAGAGAGAGAGAGAGAGAAAAGAAAAAAAAGAACACAAAAGAGGAAAGGAAAATGAGATGAAAGTCTGGAAGTAGGAAAACAGAGGATTGAAGAATAACACAGGGTCTGAAAGAGGCAATATAAAAAAGTTGGAGAGAGGAAACACGGAAAGATAAAAAAGAGGAGAAAAGAATAGAGATGTTCGAAGATGTAAACAGCAGCAGCAGGAGGAAGAAGGAGGAGCGACGGTCACGGATACAAGAGTTTCACCCAAAAATACAAATTGATGCAAAATACGCAGATTGGGTTGGAGAGAAACACAGAAGGAGGAAGGAAGGAGGGAGGCTGTCTTATGAATTATTTGATTTTTTTTTTTCTCTTTTTTTTTTTGTGTGAAAGAGGAGGATGAACGCGCTTCAAAAGAGCATCGCTGGGTTAAAAAGGCCTGAGGGTATATGCCTAGGGATGTGAGGAGGAAGGAGAGTAAATAAATGGAGGGAGGACGTGATAAGCAAGAGGCAAGACCCGAAAAATGCTGGAAGCAGGAAGGAAGGGAAACATTTCAAGAGGTTAACTTAAGTTTAATAGGAAAAGGTGAGAGATGGAGAAGAAAACTAATTGAGGTCGAGGAGAAAATGGAACAAACTGAGAGAAAGGATGCAAAGATATGGAATAAGGTAAGAGAGGAGAAAGAATTGAATATATGAAAAACAAGAAGAAGGTGGATTAAGAAGAAACAGAATAATAGGTTAGCATGAGAGTAATGAGAGGGATGAGGTCTAAGGTCACAGTGTAAAACACACACACACACACACACATACGCACGCACGCACGCACGCACGCACGCAGCACGCAAGCGAACTATTCCTTTTCTCTATTTTGCGCTTTGAATACAGAAATACTGTAATGTATGAACAAGCATTTACCCCCTGCCCCTCCCCCTGCCCCTACCCCTGCCCCTCCCCCTGCCCTTCCCTCTGCCCTGCACGTAAACAAACACAAAGGCTGAATTGCCAACAATATTCTTTTGTTACAATGTTCACACTCAGTACTGTAATAAAATAAACAAAACCTTATACCCAACCACGTCCCAATGTAAACCATGTGACCACCTGAGAAAAGTGACCAACTTGACATTGTAAGATATCAATGTCTATACTTTATTATATTCAGTAAATAACCTGTGATAATTACAGCATCCTAATGCAGGCATTACATGAGGTAGAAGAGTGGAGCTTCATGGTGTTGGTAGCTTCTCTTCTGTCCCACTAGATGACGACACCTTACTTTATTTATACACGTCACTATCAGGAGAGGGCAGCTACATCGTCACTCACAGCATCGTCAATGTGGTCGGACATCTTCTGTATTATGAGTTGACGATGACGGAGGGAGTATTTTCTTGACGTGTCGGCGTAGCCAGGGTACGTTCCGAACAGCTGGACCCATCAGATCACCTCGGAAAAAAAATCAGACGTTTCTCGTGGACTCGAACCTGGGACCATGCGATTTTCTCAGTCCGTCTCTCTATCCACTCTGCCACCACTCCTTAACTTCCTTTTAAAACATTTTAATATTTTGATGGATATTTTCAGGTAACTTTCCCCCTACCAATCATCTACTCTCACTTTAGCATCCCATACAGCTCTCTTTGTTCTATTTCTCTTCTCCTTGTAACTTTCATACTATTCCTGATCTTTTCTTTGTAACCATACTTCAACTGCTCGCCTTTTTTCCACCATAGCTGCCTTAACTTCCTCACAATACCAGTCACTACCTTTCATCAAACCAACCCCATCCTGTCTCCGTACACCCTATTACTACACTTTTAAACATTTCTCATTCATCATCTACTTCACCTGTCTCCCTCTCCCTTATTACATTCCAATTTCGAGCACTCTCCTCTTGATGCTCTTAATACTACTAGGAAATGGTCAGAAATATTCCCCCCATTCCTCCCTCATTACTCTAACATCCAACAACCTCCAACAACCACTGTAAGGCAGATGATAAGCACAGCACATATTTAATAATGGCTCTTAACCAGAATCCAGCATCAAACATGGCCTTTAATCCTGGAACCTTTAATATTTTTATCAAAAGAGAATAATTGTACTCACATGGTAAGATATGCCATATTAAAATTTCAATATCAGAATGACCACCACAGTATGTTTCTTTAAATTGCTGCACTCTCAGATAAACTGTATCAAAGTTAAGGCAGCAGCAGCAGGCACCAGATTGTTTAAAGTCACTATGTTAACACTGTGTCACGAGATAACTAAAGTATTCCATAGTATATGCAAGTAAAGGTATTGGTTATACACTGAAAGTCCCTGGTGAGATGGTTAGACATACCCGATAAATAGACACAGGCAAACAGATAGATAAAGTGAAAAAGAAACTTTATTCTCCATGTCTGCCCTTGGAAGATCACAGAAGGATTGTTTCTCTGGGAGTGAAGGTGTGTAAGCAGCGATGTTCACACTAACCAATCTCTCCCCTTTAATTCTCCTTTCAGGTAATCCCCTCCATTCCTCCCCTCAACAAGCCCACAGTCATCACCTCACGTTTACTCCCACACTCGCATCCAATAATTGATCTCGTCGAGTAGGAGCAGCGTATAGTGCTGCTTGTGACGGAACAGAAGCTAATACTCATTCTTATAAATTGTGTACAAACAACTCCTGTTAGGGGGAACAAACCACTTCGAGTGTGTTATGTTACATACTTCATTTTTAAATACCAGTTCCACTCCATATCCTGAAACATGTAATAATATTAAGTCATTGTTGCTTCTTACCCTTTGTCAGTGATCAGTCTCTAATTAACAGCAACGTGTTTGAGAAGTTCCCTAAACGTAAAACATAACAATGAGTTTATCTTAATGTCATCCTCATTGTTTATTTCCATGCCAGCCTTTTCCAATACCATTCCAGTGTTTATTCCTTTTACGGTTCGTACCATTCCAGCCTCTTCTTCCATGCCCTGATAGCCACTCTTTCCATGCCATTCCAGCAACTCTTTCCATATATTATTTCCAGCTTTATCACACTTGTCATGCCATTCCAGCCACTCGTTCAGTATCATTCCAGTTTGTATATACATATTCACAGCCTCTTCTCTTATCACACCATCCCATTCTCTCTTACTCTATACTATTACTATCATCTAATTAGGACGCCATTCTCAGCCTCTCTTTACCTACATCATAGTCCCCATCCACCCATATCCACACCCCTCATTAACTATACCATAACGAAGCCATCTCTAGTACACATAACTAGGTCGGGTACACAGGCGTTCACACACTTGTAAATAATAATATTACTCCTCATTAGCACTACCAGAGTTCTCCCTCCCCCCATCCCAGGCCTGCTATTGACGGGGTTAACCTCCAAAGTAAATATCTATACTTTGCCAAGATTATACATTTAAGGTGATGGTGTCATGTTGCTTGGAATAGTTTGAATGAATCAGTTTCCCGGGATTTACCAACCCTGTACCAACCCCTTAGTTAAGTGAGTGTGTGTATTCCTTACAAACATTTCCCTGTTTGTTCCCTGTCAAGGTATCTTTCATGACATACTGTAAATTATATATTATACACATATACACAGACATAGCCACTTTAATGCAAACATTCATTCCACATGCACCCTCTGACAACCAACATACTCCCACCATTCTGGGAGTATGGATAGGGGGTGGATCCAACGGTGAATTTTACGTTTGTTATAGCGGTCCTGGAATTTTCCTGTTGCGATGGACACGCGTTTCCGATTATTTTAAAGTAAATTTGACTCCATCATAGTTCTGTACAAGGGAAAGGTCTTGTTCAAACCGAATACTTTGGATGTAAAATGATGGATTTGAGAGAGAAAACATGGGAATGAACTCTGCGATCTTTGATTCTCTAACATTCTGACAATTTCCAGGAACAAAGAACTCGAAGCTCTTTCCTATGTTTCCATTCCCACAACCATGCTCTCCATTGTACTGCAACAGAATATCGCCTCGCCCTTCGTAGAAATCTAACCCGTCAGGCTTTTCGAGTTTTAAAATAATATCATACACCATAGAATGAAAGCTGGAAAGAGAATGTGTAACAGCAGCACCAGAGGCACCGTCACGACATTCAACATTCAATATATTTTTCACACCTGCCACCATCTACCTACGACGAGGTATGGTGGCACTGACCTCTATTATATACTGGCACTGAGCGGTATATTTTGTGCCAACCCCCCTACTCTCATTTTATGTCATCTTTATCCTGCCCTGTGAACGACCAACATTAAATGAAGGAGATTAACGAACGGTAGAGTGTGTGTGAAGGGGGGGGGGTGAATATGCCATGCCAGGCCGGCTAAGTGGAATGGATAAAGAGATTCCCATTTTGTTGAAGTGGGATGGATAGATGTGAGGATTATCGGGTTAAGCGTCGGGATGCATAATATGAGTATCTGGTAAAGTGTGATTGATGTTCATGGAGGGTGTTACGAAGAGCGAAGTTAAAGAGGTTATCTGCTGTGGTTGAACTCATGCCCTACCGATTCTCACAAACAGTGCCAGAAAACAAAGTACGGTACTCCCTCAGTGTGTGAGTTGTGGGATCTGTTTTGTAGCATAATTTTGATGACTCGGAAGCCTTCTAATTCGCAGACACGAGGTGATCCCTGTTTAAATGGGTACGCTGTGAAGTGGGTTTGATATTTAAAGAAGGATTTGATTAATTTAGCGAGATAGAAGTACCAGTATGAGAACTAAATGATTAACCAAGGTGTCTTACACTAAAGAAAGATTACAGTATGAAATATTAATTATAAATGTTCAACCAAGCAAAGGTATCGACTCCCTATTATGTTAGAGACGCATTTGACCACAATCATCCAAGAATTGTCATGGATCAGATGATGAAGACGATGACCCATTTGTTATGACCATGAAGCGTCTCAATAGCCATCGCAAGGGGTCTTCATTTACGTCTAGAACATAATATTTTCTCGACGTGACCCTTCCTCCAATAAACAACTGGACTGGGTAATATTCATGCATATATACACTATTTTGCCGGGCGTATCTCACACACTCGAGGGGGAGAAATACAGTTAAGCCCTTTCTAGAGATGGGGCGGAGGAGAATTTAAGGGCGAGAGGGGATGACCTGGGAAGAAGGCAAGCTGGATTTAAGGAGTGAGGGTTATAACACATGCATGGAGAGCTTCATGAGGGATAGATACAGTAAATACATACATGGGTACATAGGTGATACTTACATACATGCATACATACATACAGTACATAAAATTATACATATACAGAAAGAATATTAATTTTCTTTACTTAATTTTGACTGAACTATTGAGAGAAACATAGATAACTGGATGGATAGCTGGATAGATGATAAATGACGAGATAAATGAATAGACAGGGCTCATATTCACACGACAAAACTCACATACTGTATCTTGCTTTACACTCAACTCATAACTTACTCACCCCTTTCACTTCCTTCCTCCTCTACTCTATTGTACAGCCAATTTCCAGTACCGCTCCTGAATTGTGTCTGGACAGTATATTGTGACCCCCAGACCTTTGCTACTGTACGCAAACCCAGAGAAATTCACACACACACACACACACACACACACACACACACACACACACACACACACACACACACACACACACACACACACACACACACACACACACACACACACACACACACACACACACACACACACACTCACACACACACACACACAAAGATAAGCTTATCCCCTGTCACCTTAGTGTTGAGGTCCCTGAGGAGTTAGAGGCTATGTGGGTTAAAGTATCACCTCCCCGTCACCCTCGTCACACCGCCACCATCATCATATGCCTGGTATACCACCCACCCCGCTCCCCTACTGGTCCACTGCTGGTTGACCACATCATCGCCACAGCAGACCATCTGAGGACCAGCCTACCATCCAGCAAGTTAATTGTTTGTGGGGATTTTAATGAACTAGATGTTAGTGAAATTCTTAACCATCTCTGTCTACGCCAGGTTGTTGACTTTCCCACTCATGGTCACAACACCCTAGACCTTATAATGACCGACATATCAGACCACTACCTGCCACCTCAGCCGCTCCCCCCCTTGGGACGCAGTACACATCTGTCTGTCCTGTGGTCCCCCACCCCCACCTCTTCACACCACACTGCTAGCGCAGTTAAGACATACAGACCCATCACTGACTCAGCAGTGAGACTGTTTGGTCAATGGATAGTAAGATACCCTTGGGTAGAAGTTCTCACCCCAGTAGATGTAGATACAAAGTGGGGAAATTACCAACAAACAGTGTCAGATGCATACCACCACTTCTTCCCACTCAAAACCATCAGTAAACATCCTGCAGACCTACCGTGGATCACCCCAAGGATTAAACGTCTTATCCATCAAAGAGAAAAGGCCTTCTACACCGACGATCACCGCTTCAGAGTACTACGTAATCAGGTCATCAGAGAAATTAAAAAGGCTAAGAAAAACTACTATCCTGAGAAAGTTCACCATCTCCTTCAGACGGATAGCAGCAAGTGGTACAGGACCATTAAGGATATCTGTGGTTTGGGGAAGGTGTCAAAACCCTTCCCTTTCCTCACTGGATTATCAGAGGATGAAGCAGCAGAACAGGTCAACAACCACTTCTCCACCATATCTCAATCGCTTCCTGAACTCAACTACTCCCTCCTACCCTCCTTTCTTCCCTCTCCCTCTCCCCCTCCTACGGTCGAGAGTTTTCAGGTTGCCAAAAAGTTGCTTAAATTTAAATCTAAAAGAGCCATCACACCCTTAGACTTACCCCTCAAAATTTATAAAGAATTTGCTCCTGAACTAGCTGTCCCCCTTACCTCAATAATTAATGCATCCCTTCAACAAAGTAAATGCCCTATAGATTGGAAAACCTCCTTTGTTTCAGCAATCCCTAAAGTGCCTAATCCCCCCTCCCTTAACGATCTCAGACCCATTGCTATCACACCCATCCCAAGCCTTATTTGTGAAGACTTCATCTTTGACTGGGCTTATTCTTCCATTTTTAATCAAGTAGACAACCAACAATTTGGCAACATGAAATCCTCCTCCACCACCCACTGTCTAGTTAGCCTCCTTGACTTCGTCCACCGCAACCTAGACCTCCGCAAAACCTCTCTTGCCCTCACCTTCATTGACTTCAGGAAAGCGTTTGACCTTGTGGATCACACTACTGTGATAAGGAAGGCGTTGTACCTTGGTTTACCTGGTTACCTTGTATCGTGGCTTGCTGATTTCCTTCATGGACGCCAACAAGCCACCAGATACATGGGACAAACTTCCACATTCCAACACCTCAGTTGTGGAGTCCCACAGGGAACAAAGCTCGGGCCCCTCGTATTTTTAATCCTTATTAATGATGTCCTGACTGATACCCCCTACCGCTGGAAGTATGTAGATGACTGTACTGTAGGGACCACCATTAACAACTCCACCCCAGACTACAGTATCTACCAACAGACACTGGACAATGTGCAAACTTGGGCCAACAACAACTACCTTACCATTAATACCAACAAGACGGTAGTAATGCACATCAACACTTCCACCACACCAGTACCACCACCTGCACTCACTATTGGCCCCAACTCTCTTGAGGTGGTTCAGTCTACCAAGTTGTTAGGTATCACCATCGACGCCAAGCTGGACTGGAAACTACACGTCACCAACATCATCAAGGCATCTACTTACAAACTCTACATGCTCAAAACAATGAAGGCACTGGGGGCCTGGCAACAACAACTTAGGGATGTTTATACCACCTTCATTCTTCCTAAGTTATGTTATTGTTCACCTGCTTGGGCCTCCTCACTCAACACCACCCAAAAAAGACAAATTGAAAAAGTCCAGAAACGAGCATGTAGAGTTATTATGGGAGACAACTACATCTCATATGTTCATGCCCTTACTACCCTCAACCTCGCCTCAGTTTCCCAACGTCACCTCCAAGACCTACACAAATTTGGTGATAATCTCATCAAACATCCGCGGCACAGATCCCTTCTTCCACCATCCCTGCCTCCACCACGCCGAGCTTCACGTCACCACAACAAAATTAAACCCATCAGATGCCGTACTGATCGCTACAAGAACAGCGCAATCCCCACTATCATCAAACACCTTAATAGTTAATTCTCTAGTTAAAACTATATCAAACACACACACACACACACACACATAGTCAACACAATAAATAACTCCTAAGAATAACACACACACACACACACACACACACACACACAGAGGCCCACACAGCACCTCAATATTAATCCCCCCCCATTAATCCTAATCCTGACCTGACACCGCTACCCTCCCAGGACATGTACACATGTACAGTCCTATTGTATATTGTGTTTTTTTCTATGTTCAATTTATTATTCATCCTTAATATTTATACATGTATTCATTCATTCATCCTCATTCTATTTTTATTTTTAAATGTATTATGTATATTTTCAGCCTATCAGCTGCCATTTACTAATAAACCGTATATTATTATTATTATTATTATTATTACACACACACACACACACACACACACACACACAGACACACACATTACATGGCTACCTCACTTCACTGCCTCCCTTCTTCCTTCACCGCCTCCCTTCTTCCTTCACCCACCACCACCACCATCACCACAAAGAGGGGGAACTTCAAGTCGCTTTATGTTGGGTTATCAGTAGTGCATTAAAACCGCTGCTGTGTGTGTGAGAGAGAGAGAAAAAAAAATGTGTGTGTGTGTGTGTGTGTGAAAGGGAGAGAGAGAGAGAGAGAGAGAGAGAGAGAGAGAGAGAGAGAGAGAGAGAGAGAGAGAGAGAGAGAATTGTCTGCAACTGGCTTGGTGAGACTTCTCGATGACTACTACTGTACATGCTACGAGGAAGGAAGGTGATGTACTGTGGTCGTTTATTCGTGTATTCTTCATGGTCCATACACGGTTCAGGAAGGAAGGTGATCGTCGCTTCAATAGATTTACTGTGGTAGATTATTCGTTTATTTTTCCTGGTTCACATACAGGGTTTAGGAAGGAAGGGGATCGTCGCTTTAATAGATTTACTGTGGTAGATTATTCATTTACT